>JAQIWG010004107.1:0-16613 GCA_034695025.1 Chamaedrilus cognettii | reverse complement strand
AAACTCAAATTTTTGAACTTTATTTTGGACTTAACCAAATTTATTTTCGAACCCGCCAATATTGAGACCTGATTGACGCCCATGTATACAGACAGACACTACTATATATGGTGATACCACAGCTTCTAGCTCTCTGCCTAAAAGGGGGGGGGGTATTTAGGGATGCTGAGGGAGGGGCGGTGAAAGAACGCATCGTTCGGTGTTAATAAGACTAGTCTGTCAAAATTTTACACGGACATCGGCATATTTGATCGCAATACGCATTCTCGCATTCTCGGAATAAACATCTGGGAGCATCCCTGCATGGCAAAGATGCCCAATGATGCTCTAACGACTGTCTTTGCCGAGTGCCGCGCGTCCTGTTTGCGCCTCCCGCCGCACCCACTATAGACAGCTGTGTCGAGAGCGGCGATAAGAAGCCGCTAATTACCGCTGTGAACCTGTGAGCGCGCGTACGATAGGCCGAGAATGCTCCAGAGACCATTTGGCTCGAGCTGACAACTGCCAAGATAAACTATGTGACGACTGGGGTCAGCGAGCAAGTCAACGGCTCGGAAACAGATGACTTTAGCGGCATGACTGTCAGGGGATCGAAATTGTAATCGGGTGTGTAGTTGAGAGTGAAATGTGGAAACTTCTAGCTTCCCTCCTCCTCCCCTTCCCCGAATTGTTATGAATTGATGGAAGCTGCAATATCAGCATCTTAATTAAATTCACTTTTCCACCCCGCGGTTTTACCGCAACCCCCTTCTCCATTTACCGCGGGAAATTATTGACGATTTTTACCGCCCTGCGGTAAAAATCCCTCCCCTGGGGGGAGCGGTCACCCGCTCCCCGCGGAATTGACCGCGATTTACCGCGGCCACACACTGCTCCCCACCCCATGTCACTTTCTAGTCTCGACACACCCAACATTCTTCTAGGCCAACCCATTTCCTTGGTCAATAGTTTCCCTTCACCGCCTTTTTTCAGTGGTCCAGCACTCTGAACCATACAGCAGTAATGGAACAACAATATTGAACCAATGTCTGATATACTTGTATTTTACTTTGTATTGTCACATTTTTGGAGTTCCATATGGAGGTAGGGTTTCCGAAGGTGCCTGTTGCTAGTCCTGTTCTTCTCTTTATGTCGGCCTCACCATCTCCGTCTTCGGATATCGTTGCTCTCAGATATGTAAATTTGTCCACCTGTTCTATTTCAAGAAGTGTCTCTCTCGGCCTGAAATTGGTTTCTAACCGCTGTGTTATATTACTTGATAAACGTTGCTGCCCTGTAGTTATATTTATCGGCCAATTGCGACACAATGCTATCCTGATAATTTGTAATCGTATAAATTTGCAAAAGAAGTGAATTATTTCGAGCTTTAAGTTTAGCAAGAAAACACATCCTGCGCAAGGTGTATATATGTCAAATAGGCAGTAGATCAGAATACAATTGACACTCATGAACAATAACTTGATTAAACGTTTTAAACAGTTTCATAAACATACTAGACCAGGGTTGGTTAAGTGATATAATCTGTGTCTTAGTCAGTGAAATCGCTTCTATTGCGTACGTTAGTATTGGCAATACCATGAGATGCAAGGTAACAGGCTAGTTTTGCAATTTCCTAGTATATCAATGACACAATTTGAAACTCGATCGAAGGCGCTGGAAGGCCCACTGTAGAGAGAAGCATTGAATTTGAGATAGTAATTTTTTTTTAAAGTTTTGTTTTGGCGTTTTGTCATATATCTAGAAGCCTTCTGTTAATCAAAGTGGCAGGTGAATTTTTGTCCACTTCGCATATATATTTCTAAATATTTAGCTTCCGTTACCCATTTTATAGCGCATCCCCAGGATTCATTATATAGGCAAAAAGCATGAATGGATTGCAATGAGCAGGGCCGGCGTTAAGCCCCCAACGTGGGGCTTACGGTGGGGCAAGGCGCTGGATGAATTTTTGTTTTTACTGGAGAGAGAATCATTTAATTTAGATAGTAATTTTTTGAAAAAGTTTTGATTTGACGTCTTGTCATAAATGTAGAAGCCTAAAGCTGTTGGCGCACACAGCAACTAACAGGGAACTGGGGAAGAGAGCAAAATGGTAGTTATAAATATTGGAATGAGCAGGGCCGGCGCTTAGCCCCCGCGCCCCACCTGCCGGGGGGGGGCCCGGTGGGAGGGGCGCCCCCCCCCGCGGGGCTTAACGCCCCCCGGGGTGGGGGTGGGGCAAGGGGCTGGATGCCCCTGGAGGGAGAAGCATTTAATTTTAGATTTTGTGAAAAGTTTTGTTTCGGCGTTTTGTTATAGTTTGCGGGGGGGGGCCACTAGGGTAGACCTATAAGGTTGCAAAGGTTTACGGAGAACATTTTGGTCAATGTTGTCCCTCTCAGGTCGTTAGTTTAGCACGGGAGATGACGAACAAAGTTTGTTGTGAATAAATATTGATTTCGGGGGGCCCAAGATGGACAAGATGGGGGGGGGGGCAGACCCAGAGTACCCTAGCGCCGGCCCTGGCAATGAGCTATCAAAATTGTGGCGTAAACTATTGGTGGGCCTCTAGGCTTCTAATGTGTATCCAAAAATTCCAAAATCAAACTGATTTCATTTAGTTTTCGCAGACAGTGGCAGAATAATTTAAAACAAATTCTGCCATTACTGCCTCTGACTATTATTCCCTTTTTGTGTGCCGTGCCGTTCAGGGTCAATGAGTTTCTTTCTATAGATATAGTAGTCGAAATTCTTTGATTTAAACTAAATTTGTTGTCGATTAGGCCTATAAACCATATAATTTCCAGTAGACGTTCAGGGAAAAAAAGGGGGATAAACTATTTCTGGCAACACCCCCCACCCCGGTCGTCAGGTCAGCACTGGAGAGGTTTTTGTGAAAAAATGTATTACGGCCAAGCTCAAGTCACAAAGGCTGCATAGGCCTCCTCAACGTTTTGTTAGTAAACATAAATTTCAATTTTATTTGCGAAGTGTCATCGTCGCCGACGGTTGCATACTAAGCAAATTAATTATAATATAGTGGCTGTTATGAACCGTTTCGCTGACTCGTCGCACAAGGATCTTCTCTCGATGAGTGATAGGGGGAGATACATGATGTCAAGTTGATGAAGAAAAATGCACTACGCATATACATGGATTAGTCGTGAAAAAGAGAAGAATCGACGCGGGAGGCCCCAGCGAAGAGGGTCTTGGCCGCAAGTGTCTTATAACGATGACGTCAGCTTACATCAGCGAGGGCTAATATAGAACTGAATGCGTGGCCTAGGCCTCTAATACACAGCATACAAGTTAATCAGAACAATAGGCCTATGCATAACAAAGGGTTGAATGGGTTGAATTTAAATTCAAAGTTCGTTTTAATATCTATTGATGCAATGCTACAAGCCATAGATGACTATTAATAGATATTAAGCGTAACTTTATTGTAACATTGCAACATTGGCCTTACGCTACAATGGAACCTGGAAATGACAAGAGATCAAACTGGTAAAAATTTCACTCTTGGGAGTTGGGACACGCAATAAATCGCTAGATTTTTGGTTTTTCTATCCACTTTTTGATTAGACCTTATGTCGTAGCTTGTAACATTCACTGCAATTTCTTTTGCATTTAATGAAAATAAAGTATGACAAAATGATAAAAGGCTAACAGAAAAATTTGACTCTTGGGATGCAAATTCAAATCCTAATGTTCCGAGTTTTTATTGCTGCTTTTTACTAAACCGTAATCTGGTAGCTTGCAATATACACTGCCATTTCTTTTGCACTGCATGGACACAAAGTATGACAAATGATTCAAGACCAACAACAAAATTAACTCTAGGGACGCAAATAAAATCCCAAGGTTCTGGGTTTTTATTTCGCTTCTTTCCTAGACTATAGTCTGGTAGCTTGTAAAATATACTGCTATTTCTTTTACATTTCATGGACAAATGATTCAATGCCAACAAAAACAGTAGTGTCGCGTCCGCAGGGTGGACACTGGCCCACCCTAGAAAAATGTCGGTGGGCCAGGGTGGGCCAAGGGTGGTCCAGGGTGGGCACAACATATGGTGCAAAAAACGGAAATGCAGTTTTAAGATCAATAAGTACTATTAAGAATGGAGTGAGAAAAGAAAAAGCATTTCTTGGACATAGTAAGTTTAGAACGTCGATAAAAATTGAAGAAAGAAACGACAAAGTATACGAGGGACTGAGGGAAGAGAAGAAGAGATGTTGTGTTTTGAGGAGGACTATGCTTGTAGGGCGCAGTAGGAAACTGGTACTGGCCCACCCTAGTTAAAAGGAGAAAAAGTAGAGTGCAAAAAGGAAAGGAGAGTATTAAGTCGACATGTGGGAAAGAAATAGGTTTATGTTATAGATGGGACCAAAAAAGTTTTTGTCATCCCCCCCCGCTCGTGAGTTCTGTTCGGGAGCGAAGTGTGCCCACCCTAAGCTCCGCGTTATACATTGCATGCCCAGTTGCCCACCCTACCTTTAGGGTCATATCACCTGTGCCTACCACGCGACGCCACTGAGCAAAAATGTTTCACTTTTATGACGCACATAACAATCAAAGGGTTCTGGGTTTTTATTGACGCTTTTTCACTAGATCTTATTTTATTGTAGATGCTTTTTGGATTTAGATCTGCTACTGGATCCTATTTATTGTAGCATGTATAACACACACTGCCATTTCTTTTGCATTCAGTGAAAATAACGCATGACAAATGATTACAAGCTAACAAAAAAGTTTCATTCTTGGATGCACATCAGAATTCCAAGGTTCTTGGTTTCTATTTCCACTTTTCCTCTGGACCCCATGTCATAGCTTGTAGCTTGGAGTACAATGCCACTTCTTTTGCATTAGGTCTACATGGAAATAAGTAAGACAAATGAGTAATTTAAATAAAAAGGTAAAAAATGGTCACTCTTAGGACGCAAAAAAATCCCTAGCTTCTGGGTCTTAATACTGGTCACTTTTTTATAGACCGTACGACGCTGCGTGCAACCTAAACTGCTATATATTTCTTTGACATTTCATAGAAATCATGTATGACAAGCGTTAAAATTCCAGTAAACAAATGTGGGACGCACAAGAAAATTTGAACTATATGGGCTTTCATTGCCACATTTGCACTAGACCTTATCTCTTTTCCTCTTAATGACATTTCATTTGAATCTAGTAATTTTTTTTACAAATTTAGTAAAAATTCTGGCATTCTTGATAAGCCTTAGAGAGTGACACGTTATGCTCAACCGTGGTATTTACCGCGGTATGAGCGGTAGTACCACGGTAATGGGGACAAAACTTGAGAATTCTGCGGGAGTACCGCGGTAGTGAGGAACAGAATGATGGGGACAGCAGGAGGACGGTACTGAATAGTTTTGACCTACCGCGGTAGCGGTAGTCACTTTTAAAAATAATATCGTATTCCTAATTACTATCATATATTGCAAGATAGATATATATTACATATATACAAGATAGGTAATCACGAAGGGCTGACCTAACTTAATCGCTAATGGTTGAAACTACTGACCACATAGGATGATCTTGATCGCACAGGCCATACAAGTATGTCCTATTTTATACGTTATTTTGGTTTTTAAAAGACCGCATAGTTAGACCCCATAATTGCGGGGATGGGGTGGGGATGGGGACAGATCTTGCAAGGTTCGTGCGGGGATGGGGGCAGCCTCTTGCCATGCCGCGGGGATGGGGATGGGGTTGACCTAGACTGCGGTGATGGGGTGGAGATGGGAAAGAAAAGGGCATTGCGGGATGGGAGTCTCGTCCCCGTGTCACTCTCTAATAAGCCTATCATACTCATATATCTCGCCTTAGTTTTGACATTATATGAAGAAAGCACATATCTATAATATAAAATATTTGTAAAAGTTGATATACAAATTGATGTACAGTGTAAATATGAACATAGTGTGAGTTCCACCGACATTTGAGATTCCTTGTTAACTAATGATATTATTGAACTTAAGGCCAATAAGACTAGCCTACGTGTAGGCCCTATAGTTATGAATAAATGATGCGGTTGCCTAGTTTGTGTCCCATCTGTTATATCGAATATGTTATCATTGACAGAAAACCGCGTGTAAGCATACTAGAATGCTAGAGCTATGCTGGTGCAGCGGGATCTAATTTATTTTCTGTGCATTGGCAAGTACTACTAGTATTTTCTGCTGTTTTCGTGCCCCGTTAGATGAACCAGAACCAATGACATACTAATATTCGGATAATCCATATATTATTTTATATGATACTTTGCTAAGCAAGCAAGCCTTGCTTAGGAAGGTAACGTACAAGTTGGCTTAACAGAAAATCACCCACCATAGCCTGCTCACCCCGGCATTTTTAGGATGAGCCCACCTGTGCCGCAACCGCGACGCCACTGGCTGTAGCGATTTATGCGAGCTGTAGGCAGGGATAAGTTTAGTAGGAGTAGTACCATACTCCAAAAACGATGTTTACTTGAAACTCTACTCGGATTTAGAAATTGGTAAGAGTAGCATTACTCGTAAAAAATGTACGATAGTGGAGTAGGCCTACTCTAGACCTGCTCCTTTCTTGAAAGACTCCTTTTTTGAAAGGCATAGGAGTGCACTACTCCTGTTTTATAAGCAACAGGCGTAACTAGTAGGATTCCAGTCTCTATTGTTTCAGCCCGCTGTGTATTGTCGTGCGGGGAGGGAAAAAAGGTCTGGGTCCCACTTCGTTTTACTAATGTTCAATTCGTTTTCAGTTCAATTTGTCTAAATGACTGTACACAAACAAAGCAGTATCAGTTCAAAATATAATATCCGAATACAGATAAAGCAGCGTACAGCGGGCTACAAATGTTTAGGCAATGAACCAATCGATTAGATAGTCTAAAGAGACAACATGACCCTGGCACACAGGGTGTATTTAACTAGGATAATGCTAGTTTGCTAGATCGGTGGCTTTGGAGCTTTGTAAGTTCCCAGTTAGCATATATATCAATGTAGTTTTATAAAACTAAGTATTAAAACGAATATGAGCAAAGCCACGAGGTAGCTTAATTTTGTGCGCTAGTGCTAAAGTTAGTTGAAAGGCCCTGTTTCGTTGTGCTCCTTCAGGCTGACTGACTGACTGACGACATGACCGTAGTCACAGTACATGTCTCTATCCCAGTCAATATCGGGTCGCTATCGCTATACAGCGTGGCGCACTTCGGCAAGGGCAAAGTCTGCCTGCCTTGCTGCAGTGCACTCAGATATCGGGGTATAGTGAGGACTCTGGGGGTTTGCTGTACCCTGACCCCCCGTCAGTTAGTAAAAAATAATGATAACGCGCAAGGGCAACTATCCACTAAGCATTATCTTCTTTCTGAAGAAGTCAAGGAACGTTCTCGTCGTCTATTTGACTCAAACAGGCGCCGATCGCATAATTGCTGGCGTCAGTGTGAATTACGAACGGTCGATCGTAATGTGGGGAATACAACTTCAACATTTGTCAGGGAACGTTTGATAATTTCAAAGGCCTGACGTTGCTCCACGGTGAATGCTGGAGGCTTTGTTTGCTTCAACCTGGTCAATTCAGCTAGAGGGTATGCTATTGCCGAAGACCTCGGATCGAAACTATGATGGTATGAACAAATGCCTGAGAAGGCCCGTTTCATGGGCCATTGATTCGACACAGTACCCGAATTTACGTAACGGAAGTCGACACAAAGACGTATGGAAGAATCCGGTTTGGTGAGGCAAACTATTGGATGAGAATACAGGCTCGCAGATTCACGGATTTTGCCTTCCTCTAACAAGACGTCCATTTGTCTGTCTACCCCTTCTCCCCCTTCTCGGCTGTTTGCCTTGACAGATGTGTCAGATCTAAACAGCTTAACGTGTCAGTACCAGCTTTGCGGTCCGACTCGTGAGGGAAACAAACGATTTTCCCAAACGCTTCATCGTCCTCGAAAACGACGCCGATTGTCTGGATGCGCACATTGAAGCGAAGTAGTAAATTTGCATGCAAGGTACGGATTGAGCCGTCGTCTAATACCACGGTATATACGTTGTTTGCCAATTTGTGAATTTGACCGCGGAACCTATCCAACGAGCTCTCATCTTGTAGGTACTGTCTAGCATAAGAATGAGAACTTAATCACCGACATTGAAGTGTTTTGTACAAGTCTTCAAGTTATATTGGTGAGTGTATGCAACTTCTGCTTGGCCACAGTTGACCGCAGCTGCTTCACCAATCATCTTCAAGTTTGACTCCAATTCGCCTGGATACTCAACTGTGGATCAGTTGAGTACGGGAATGGTATCTTGGTATTTGCATCCTCCATTTGGCACTCACTTCCTCTCTCACTCCGTTCTTGTCCTGCATTGTTCCCTTCTGGTTTGAAAACGCATTTTTTTCCACCATAAATTATTTTTTTCCCAGACACGGAAAAATCTGACCCTGATATCCGGCACCCTTTCTCCCACCCCTTCGTCATGGGTTTTTATCAATCGCCCATGGCGAAAGGAGGTCCTCCATGACATCACTAGATGCCGAAACGGACTCTAAGCCCATTATTATTATTATTATTATTATTATTATTATTATTATTATTATTATAGTATCCACCTGTCGCGACCATGTATCCTTCAAGAACGATTATGGTCCCCGCCCTAACTTGCCAAAAACCAATTGATAAGGTGTAAACCCGGTGGTGGCGTTTGGTAAGTTGTGGTGTGCCCACACCAGCATATATATATGCTTGTCCCAGTTTCTCGCATCATCTGACACCATGATCAGGTGCAGCATGTGCTTAAAACTGGACCAAAGCCTTTCAATTAGACTGTCACGATCATGGGCCCACACTGACCCAATTATCGTAACTACTCCTGCGAGTAGGCCTAGCACTGCTGCTAGCTCATTGCACTGCAGCTAGCCCAGCTGCTAGCTGCTAGGGGGCGTTGCCAGGGTACATTGTACCCTGGGTACTGAGTAACAGAAAATGGGCGATTTTCTTACTCAAGTAGCCGCCGTCGCTCAAGTAACGACTAAAATCGCCCATTTTCTGTTACTCGAGTAGCCGCCGTCGCTCAAGTCACGACTATAACTTCGGCCGATAACTAGGGCCGAAGTATCGCCAGGTAGAACTCTGGGCACTCTACCTCTTGCGTTCGTGGAAGTGGCACCCTTGTCGAACCTCTAAGATAACTTGTACCTTATGACGTAACTAGCATATATTTCCTAGATGTGTATCGAGTTTATCTTGTGTCAGCTTAGCTCGTTGAGTGGTAACGTTCCTCTGATATTCTTGGAGTATACTTCTGGGGGAGTGCTCGACAGGGGTGGCTCAGCTGACTCCATGCGCCACACGCGAGGGTAAGAGTGTCGTAGGAGTAAGGTTTGTCTTACTGGAAATTGTAGCGGGGCTAGCGGGTAGCCTAGGGAGTTTTGTGAACCATCTGAGTGGTGTCACCAGCGTTCTGTTTGCTCTTGCCAGTTTCTATAATTGTTTACCTGATTTCTGAGAACCTTGTTTTTGCTGCTTATTTCTTGTATTAAATATTACATATTTAATATTGGACTTCATTCACTAATAAGCTAGCGTACCTTAGTATAAAATTCCTGATTCGCAGTCACTATCCTCTTGGTAGAAAAAGGGGGGAGGTCTTTTCCCCGGGGGTACGGTGGAAAGGTTCTAACCGACGTTGGAGTTTCAGAGACCGTTTTGGTGTGGCGTATAAGGCGGAACCCGATGAAGCTCAATGCCTAGCCTCGCGTAGAGTTCCCTTGTCAGTCTCGAAACGCAATTGGTGCCGTTGTCTGACATGACCATACGTGGTAGACTAATTGTATTCAAGATCGAAATCAACGCTGTACGCTCTTTTGCAGCAAATGACTTTAACGGAACCACCTTACCCCATCTTGAATATTGGTCAATGACCCCGAGTATATAGTGATACCCCCTAGAAGACTTAATGTCCAGTGGACCGGCTATATCGACATGCACGACTTCGAAACTAAAGGCGGGTCTTGGGATGGGTGAAATTGGTGCACGATCCTGTGGATGGGTGAAATTGATACACGATCCTGTGTCACGGGGCGGCTACGCTTTTGGCATGACTTAGAAGAATTCACGAACAGCAAAATTTGTTGGCGCAACCCTGGCCAGTAGAAGTTGGTTGTGATTATTTGCTGGGTCTTCTTCGATGCGAAATGACCCACTTGGTCATGAGCTCTAGTCATGACGTCCAACCTATTGCACTCCAGCAGAACTGGTTGCTTATACTTAACCCCGTGATCTACTGTGTGACGGAAAAGTATGTTGTTAAGAGGCTTTATGTGGTATTCCGAATATTCCCCAACCGCCTGTCGAAAACAATCTGATAGACTCGGATCGTTTCTTTATGTGTTGGAGAAATTCGAGGAACCTCCTCCAATTTCCAATGTGAATTGCATTGGTTCGACGGGTTCTGTGTTTGCAGACGCCGTATAGAAACCTCACTTTCGGTGCTATAGTCAGTAACAGTTTTAGCCGACGGATCATTACCCCTACTAGGGTTAGTCTCAGTCCGATCTCAGGACCAGACTGAACTTTACACTGAATGGATCATTCCTGGATGGATTGTAGGCGGAATTAAAACGTCGTGTAGGTTGCTGGAAATCTTGACTGTGGACGACCCCAACCACATGTGACTGGAATCCGACAAAAGATTTTCCAGCCTCTCAACCTGCCGAAGTCAGAATCTGTACGCGCCGCTGCGACGTGTAGCACCACTGGCGCCGGTTGCCTTGTAGCGACCTGGTTCGACTCCGAGGGACCAGTGATTGTAGGAAAATCGGTTGTGGAATTAATCATTTGGGTGTTATGTAGCCGATAAACCGGGACGTAGTGACCAGGAGGTCACTACCTGAAGGTGTACTAGCTGAAGAAATCCATCCTAAGTCAGACCGACCAGGAATACAATGGGTAGAAGCTCTCTTTAGTGTATCGCAATCATCGACTGATATGCAAGTCGTCGATTCTTGCACAAGTCAACAATGTTTCCGGGAACTCCGGCGTGGCACACGGTTGGCGACAAGGTGACATGGGACATTTATCATGTCCACAATGACCTTATTGCCGAATACGCTCACAAAATTTATCTGGGCACAACCGCGCCGGAAAGTGCATCCTTTAAGAAGGACGAAGGTATGAATCTAGACTCCAGTACGGTTATTCCTGTGCCGCTGTCTATCATGCCGTTAACAGATTGTCCAGCGCAAGATATTTGTATTACGTTGTTGCTTGGAATTTGATGGACGGAACCTTTGATTCCGTGATCAGTGACCTCCAGAGGAAAACCGCAGACTACGGAGACGCGATTTGTTCGCTCTGTGAAAGTTCTGCCCTGGGAATTATTACCTCCGCCAGAGTCATAGCCCCCTCGAAAAGTATGACCCCCTCGAGAGCTAGACTGACCCGAAGCGGTAACTCCGCCTCTGTCATTATTATTATGATTTTTCTGTCCCTGGACGGACTTTGAATCACAAGGATTGTTTTTCTGCAGTTTGGCCTGAGTCTGGTCAGAACTGGTGTCCGATTTGGAGTCGCGAGACGAGTCAGACTTATTGACCTCTCTACTGTTCAAGTAATACTGGAGCGACACCTCCAACCGCGTTGAATACTGTGCATATGACTCAGACTTAAATTTAAACATCTCCTGAAAGATAGCCCTACGTTTGCCAGAAGTAACATGAAACTCGCGTAAAAGAAACTCCTTCAGTTTGTCGTACGTGTCAACCTGACCCTCTGGCAAGCGACCAAGAAGCAATCGAGCCTCATCAGAAAGAAGCTGAGCTAACAGAATCTCTTTCAATAATGAAATAAGCAACAAATCAAGGTTCTAGATGTCCGGCAAACATTTATAAAGACAAGTGTAAGCAAGCAAAATATAGGTTGTACAGTTCACAGTGTTCACATACCCTCCTACTCTAAGCACCCACCCCGTTACGGTTACCAGTATGTCACACCCTGAGACCTACGACATTCTTATCCTGAGACCAGGCGCTGTACTCGCCGGGATGCCTCTGCCGAGCTCTTCGCTGCCAGACCATTCCATGATATCAGTTAATTATACCGTTCGTACGCACTACATCAACACGAATACCAAATACAGGAAAAGATCACGGTAGCCTATGTTACTCGTAGTTTCTAGGAGCTCAACAGAGACGCCCACCTTCTTCGGGCCCAGTGTGCGAATGCAAAGAGTTCACCACACGAACGGCTGACGACGCCCTCCAGCAGCCAAGCTAGCAGCCGAGCTAGCAGCTGTGATAAGCTGCAGCGGCTAGCAGCGGTGCTTGGCCTATCGAGAGGTAATGAGGAAATTGATCCAAGGGAGGATAATTCCATCACATCTATCCCCTCCCGGAGCGTAAACGTCATAGTTTAGTGATGACGTCACGCTGAAAACGCGCCTATCACGCCAACCCGCGAACAGTAGTGCGAGCAACAGGAAGTGGCCCTGCTGATGCCTAGACCGGCAACAACACCGCTTCCCGATAGTCCCTTTGCGTTTCACATTCTATCACGTGATCCAGCAAACAACAACGTTAAAAGTAACCATTAACGCTCGGCCAGCCAGACAATGACGAAAATACTCACCTTTCTAAACCAGACAAGTTACTGCGCTAAATACCGCTAATAGGACCGCTGGAAAAGTGTTTACAATTAAAGTCTAAATCTTTTTACAAGCCTGGACTGACACCATGTCCATTTCAACAATATAGTAGCTCTCATTACAAATATCATACACCTACATTCAGTGGGTTCACACGCATACAACCACACATTCTAACAAATATAAATGCTCAAAAATAGTTCAGCATCAACTGTGCGCTTAACTAGTCTAAGCGCAACTAAAAATATAGCCAATTGCATCGCAATAGCAAAAACAACAAAGTAACATCTGATAATTTACTCAAGCAGAACGCAAGAAATCAAAATAACACAAAAGCAATATGCACAACAGTTAAACCAAAATGTATTTAACAGTATGCCTACATCCGTAAATATAATCGAACAAGTCGCATGACCACGATCAAACACAAACCTAGCGACATGCACACAGCGGCCCTATCCACAATCAATCAGTTCGCCAGAGGGCGCTACATCAACATGCTGAAGTCCCTGATTCAAGACTGGGCCTAATCCATTGACACGCATCACAGTCGAATGTTGTGTCGGAAAAACGGCCGATTCTATCGCGCGCGCGACGGCTCGATCCACTCCGATATATTCTGATGTCTCGGGCCACCGTCGACTCCCTGAATAGTGCAACCTATCAGAAAAATTGCGGGAGACCCGACAATCGCCAGGGTCATCGCTCACCGGGCAGTTGGTTGGAAGGCACGTTTGCCTCTGCACATCGCGAGCACTGAGAAGTTGTGCACCGGAAAACCTCTTGTCTCCCGCAGTCGTTCGTGACATTTGGTCAAAGCCTCCGGGTCCCCCGCGGGGATACGGTGCCCCGACACGCTGCTCGAACATTGCCTTCCTTTCGGTCCCTCTCAGAAGGAACGGCACATGAAGAATCAATCCTGAACCCTCTCCATAATGTCGCTCGATTTGATTCAGCTCGCTATATTCAACCATCCCACCGTCCATAAGCGAAACCGGCGCTGGGTGGTGGAATCCAGGCGAACCCCACAGACCTCTATCCTCGTCTCCTTGTAACCTCTCACGGCGCACTTGGGTAGGCGAGGGAATCTCTGGCAAATGCCTGCGAACCGACCCACGATCCGGAGTCCGATCCTGAACCTTGACCGGTCGCCCCCGCCAGGTCGCCCCGAACATATATCGGCCGCCGAAGACTGCCGCTCTGTAGCGTTCACACTGGTCCCATGGCTTGACCCCGCGGCCATCATGGACTCGGTCACTTCGGCTATTCCGGCGCCCGACCTCAGCCGTTCCGCTGACAATCCAACCCTGCAGAGTTCGTCGAGGGCAGCCCCAGTAGTTTGATCCACTGAAGGTTCACCAGCGGCTGTCTCAGAACCATACTCAGTTTCTCCATCGCCTTCGCCCCCATTTTCTGTTCGTTCAGCATAATCCCTGCTCCCAGCTTCATTCCAACTCTGAACCCGACATGGAACCGGGCGACTAGTCCCCAGATGCCATTTTAGACCTTCTTACTAACTATCCCCCGCTATGTCCCCTGCTGTGTCCCCTGCTGTGTCCCCTGCGGTCCCCTGCTATGTCCCCTGCTGTCCCTTGCTGTGTCCCCGGCTATTTCCCCTGCTGTGTCCCCTGCTATGTCCCCTGCTGTCCCCTGCTGTGAGTCGGGCTCTTAGAGTCTGCTAGACGGCACGCGATCCGGTACAACGATGATTTAGTTTTTTCTTCACGGAGTGCAACAGATCCAACTGTCATAGATTCAGTCAGCCTGGGCGCACAGGATCTTTTTATAATCGTGCATTCTGTGCCAGCGTCAATCAAAGTTTCAATTTCGTGGGATCACCCCCAAAAACTGAATTTTGCGGCCCCCCTCCCCGCAAATGGAGTAAACTCTCGCCCGCGATTCTCAAAACCACGAGTCGCGTCCGAGTACACCCTGACCCTGTTTACGGCCAGTGTAGCAACAACCACGTTATCCATTAAACGGGTTAGCTCGGAGTCAGCTAACTCGTTGCTGGGCTCAGCTGAGTTCAACGGTGTAGGCCTGCAGAATTCAACGTTTGAGACTTAAATTCTGTGTACCCGCTTACTGGGAGCACCACCCCCTCGGGAACGTGAATTCTTTGGACAATTTCTTTTTATACTATTTGGGGACTGACAAACCCAACACAGTTTTGTATCGTATCCAAAACTTGTTAGTTCAGCTTGTGACCCCTTTTTGTTCCACACTTTTTCTGTTCGTTGCCCCTAAACGTTTTTTTCCGTTAACTTTACGGTTGCGTTTTGGAGAAGCCCCTGTACTTTCAGCAGCCTGTTCTCCCTCAACTTTCTCTTCACTTTGTTTCTGCCCCCCCATCATTCAAATGGTTCGCGCCGCCCTTGTGCCATTTATTGGGTTTATGTTGACTGTCGTTGACATCGTTCTTTGAGAACGAGTCAATTAAATGCGCAATCTCGGAACAAGACAAAGTCTTGTGCTCGATTTTATGCACCCTTCAAAATTCGGCTTGGTCTGTCCTCAAACTTTCTTCCAGTTTATCATCACAAATCAGATCAATGAGTTTTTCATAAAAAATTACACTGTTTGGACCGTAAATAGGCTTCCAACAATAATTGACGCAGCAAAGCGTACTGAGCCCAAGTGTCATTTATACTTTCGTAGGCATTTTCAAAGTTCGGACTGATGCTTCACTACTGTCACACGATATATGGTATTTAACGCAGTGCAGAGCTTATCAAATGAATCAACATCGGTGGGTTGTAAACGCTTCAATAGAAGTTTGGCCTTCTTTGACAGAAATGAACGCAATGTGTTCGATGTCATCCCCAATTTTGTACAAAACTAAATTTCTTTCCAGGGACGTAAAGAAGAATTGCAATTCAGATGGGTTGTCTGACATTGCTATTTGACTGTCTTTGAGCTAGCGCAAGGCCTTACTCAGTCCTTCCGATTTGGAATTCAGTCCCGCAGTCTCGTGGGCACGTGACAAGTCATGTTGCGACTGAATCGCAGCTAGCATTCAGCCTTCATGCTCAAACCCCCGCGCCTCCGCGCCCCGCCGACATTTTCCCTAGTTTCGCACACCAGCACAGGTTTAAGTTTCGCTAGCAACCTGCCCTCTCTGAACTCGGCTGCCTCTGCTGCGGCCTGTTACGTTCTAGCTAGCTCTAATTTCAGCAAGGCAGCAGTGTCTGAGGCTGTCTGCTGAGTTTGAATTAAAAGAGGCTGGGCTCTCAAATCACGACCAGCCGCGGCGTCTGCCGCTGCCTGTTGAGATCTAGGAAATTCCTGCTGAAATGGAATTAAGAGCCGCAGAGCTTTCAAATGGGGTCGGAGGTATCAGCGTCCACGTCGCCCACCCTGCAAGTACCTGTGGAGGGAAACCAATGATACCACGAGAGAAGGAAAACTCGGATTTAAAACCCTCGGGGAAGGCAACGCAAAACCACCCCGACTATCTTTTCCCTTGAACATGGTTTCATATCTGACAAAGAAAAAGCTAGCGACGTCATCGGGGCCACCGGTCAACTGGGCCAGTGCCGGTGGCGTCGCGACCGGCACGGGGGACAACAAGGACCCCCGGACCGTCACACAGCGAAATCCTTGCAGTGCCATAAGCATAGGCACATGGAACGTGCGAACCATGTTGAGGAGAGGGAAGCTAGAGAATGTGAAGCGCGAGATGGAGAAGAATGGCAAAAACGTATTGGGTTTGTGTGAGGTCAGGTGGAAGGATGGGGAGAATTTGATAGCGATGGTTATAGAGTATACTATTCTGTCAGGGAAGAAAGTCAGAGAGGAGTAGCCATCATTTTTGATAAGGAAACAGCAAAGTGTGTTACAGAAGTGGTACGATATGGCGACAGAATGATGATGATAAGGATACAGGATGAACCGGTTGACATGATAGTCTACATGCCACCCTCAGCTCATAGTGATGAAGAGGTGGACGCCATGTACGAAAAGATCGAGGAGGTGGTAGAGAAAGAAAAGGGAAAG
>JAQIWG010004106.1:0-16613 GCA_034695025.1 Chamaedrilus cognettii | reverse complement strand
GGAATTTTCGACGGGGGGGGGGGGGTAATCATGATTTTCTTCAGTTAACTCGAGAGCGGGGGGTGGGTGTTGCCGGATACTTTTTCCATCCTGTCCTCAACTCACGACCAGGGGGGTGCGGGAAGACGCTGACGGAAATTGTTCATGCCAGAGACTGACTTGGCCTGGCCAAAGTGGATTTTTTTGAGGGGGGAAGGGTGATTGGCTTGGTTTGACTTGATTTGCATTCGCTTGGCTTAGCTTGGCATTAACAAATTTAACTTAATTAACTTGGAATGGGCTTGGGAGGGGGGGGGGGTGCATCTCCTGTCATCCGCAACGTGGAATCGCTCTTGAAAACTTGAATAATAAACTTTTGAAGCCGATTGGAATAGTAATCTGCCATTAGGCTATAATAGCTGTGATGCTTTTTCTGAGTACGGTAGCAGGGCATTGCCACTGTGTTTATAACAAAAGACGGTTAAGCTTATAAGTTTGACGGTTAGGCCAAATTCAGTGATATTATCAGCAGAGAAGGCCGTGTCCCATCGGTTTCTGCGGATATCTTATCATCGAACAACAACGCTCCTCACTTCTTAAAAGCGCGCATCACGTCTGGACCGGACTCGATGGAGTTACGCGAACAAAGCGATCAACAACGCTGTTACTCTTCTCGATTATACGATCGAGTATACGAGCAAGTAATTAACCGTGTTTACTAGACAGCGAGCCGACTACTTCATGAATAACTAGCTTGTTTTTGTTCTTCTATCACAGCCCGGTAATGCATGCACGCTTCATTATAGCGCGTCATAATAACGCATTCGATCTTCGAGTTTTTTTCCCCGCAATCTTCCACGCAGACAGCAGTGACGCGGAATTATCGCTGGAAATTATTTTCGATTGGATTAACAGAAGATCGAGTTGCGGTGTAAACCTGGAGCGTCGCTTTCATGCAATAAAGTATAGTGGAAATTAGATCATTAATTTTTCATCAAGGGGCCGTTCACACACATTGTAGGTTATTAGGCAACATGTGCCCTAACGCCAAATGTACAATTTTGACCCCACCAAAAATGAAAAGAAATAAAATAAGATCGACAACTTCACACTAAAATGTTTTTTATTGTCTGGGCCATCCATCCTTCTTTATAATACTATCATTCAAATCGTCAGATTCTGAGTTGACGTCTGCCTCTGATTCCACAATTAACTTATACCTATACGTAGTAGTTTTGACTTTTTCTCAGAAAACAGTTTGTCAACTAATATTTTTCGATATTTTTTATGTCAAATTTCTTTTGTGTGAAATGCTGTGCTTCTTGCCTTTACCGATCCACCTCTTACGACGACTTATAGCAAAATGCTTGCCCACCTGTAATAGCTTACAGGTCCTAAAGCGTTAGGCCCATAATAACATGTTAACATTTAACATGTTTAAACCAAGCAATACACTCGGGCAGCATGTTTAAACAAACTGAATTCCTATTCAGCTTGTTTTAACACGCAATCACGTCTAAACGTACAATCACGATGCTCGACAAAACTGTTGACCCTTTATTGTGACGAAACATACGAGATTGCTTTTCGTGAGCGGGGCGTCAACAACCGAACACCCCGAGGCACAGATCATTTTCCGTGACGTCATTCCGGAAGTAGGCCTAAGTCCAGATCGTTTATTACTGTTGCCCAGTTCGCTCATTCGCGCTGACAAATTGAACACTTGGCAATGCAAGAGAAGGAAGTTTCGACGACGGAACACAATTGGGTTAAATTGATGACTTCATATAAACTTCACTATCACTTAACTTCGAACAAAATGGGCGACCCCAAACTGGGTGGCCCCCAAAAATTATCCACGCACTTCCACACAATGTGGGGCTCGTGTCTCAAGGTATGGTGCAAATAAATGTACAAAGCGCACTTCAAGATATGCCGCAGGCATTAGTGTTATAGTGATACTCAGGGGTGGAACAAGTTAGGGGCAGATGGCGCGCAGACCCCTGAATTTTGACTGCAATGGTAGGCACACGCTATATATATATGCCTTCCCAAATTGAGTAGTGATCATTTGGGGAAGGGGGTGGGGACATTTTTGGAGGCATTGCAGTGCCTTCGGGGTGCAACTTGAGAAGCATTTCAGTGTCCCTATACTGAATAGCTTCTATGTATTGCCTATTGCAAAGTTGCCCCTGAATTGCTATTGCAAAAGGAAACGGCCCCTCTCAATTTGGAGGGCGGGGATCATAAAAAAAACTGTCCTTGCCTCCCCCCCCCTCTCTCACGAGTTCTGCAGTAAAAGGAAAACGCTCTGGTATCAACAAGCCTGATCTTGCCCCCCCCCCCACCCCCTCTCAATTTCAACAACTTTATTCCACTCCGGACGATGTTATACTTGAAACTTAAACTTTAGAATTTTGATGAAATTTGTGTGATATTTGTAGGAGTCATGGGCTGCATTTGGATGCATTATAGTCTAGCTAATGTAAGACTTGTTTGAGCCACTGTGTAATGTACAGTTCTCTAGACACAGAAAGCCGCAATACGGATTCGACGGTCCAACTCAAAGAGAGTATAGCCCAGCGCGGTATTGAGATTGTCACGGTCCCGAGGGAACGTCGGGTCGCATTCGCCGCTTTGTCTTCCGCTTCGATGAGCTTAGCGCTGGCCTTAGACCCTATGGCAAAATTTGAGTCGTCTGGAGATTACAGATAGCTTACATGTAACTCTTCCGGGAGTTGAGTTTTTTCTTGATAATTTTAGGACCCGCAATGATGTCTACTTTAAACGTTTCGCCTTAGTATCTTTATGAATGTGGTTGTAGATTTGTCATACATTTCTAACGAAAAATACTTAAAGACTTAAATCTTAAATGATGCTTTTCCAGCACCCCTTGCTAAAAATTCAGCCATGCTCTGTGGAGAGCGAAAATTTCAAACCTTTTGCATACAGTTGTGATCACTTATGTGATCAGACAAAAGTTAGCATTGTTAAGCTTTCTGCATTTGCACGTTTTCGATCATAATTCGCGTTAGCAAATTACCAAAACTATATTCGAGGGATGCATGCATATTGGATCAAATTTTGCAATTCAACTTCAAAAACGCAGGATTCCGCTAGCTTTCTATTCAAACTTTAACAATAGAACAGCGGATCCATTGCAGATATTACAGAGAACTATTCAAACTGATAGCTTTCGCAAAGCGTTTATTTTTCGAGAGCATAAATGTCTGAACGACTTTGTGAATCGATTAAAAGCACGCCGCGCATGTCGCTTTGATCTGACACCGGTTGATCTGTCTTCTCGCCTGACCTACCCTCAAAATATGCTCTTTTCCAGTCCTCTTTCACTCTATGCATACTCTTTGAGCGTAACCTATATCTGCTTCTTTCAGCTCTTAACCGAAAGCGTTTTACTAAAAGAGTTTGACCGAATAGATCTACAAATATTTCAAAAGCCAAAAAGGGTCTCCATTTCGAAACATTTTGGCATAAAAAGACAGTTTATTTAATATCCTCTAATAGGCTCATCAGTTTCCATAATACTTTGTATAGAGATGTACACATGGTACCTCTCAGACCGTCGCAAAAAGAAAAAAAAGAAAAAGAAAAAAGGCATCCGAAGCTCCCCCGCATATTTGCGCTATCACCCTCTCTTCTCTATGCCTCCCCCCCCGCTCTCGAGTTTCTCCGACAAGAACATAGTGTCGTCTGATATCCAATAAATTCCCCCACCCTCCACAATTTTCAAAATAAGTATCCTCCCCTCTCATGCATAATTACATACGGTTCTATAGGCACTAGCATTGTGATATCGAGATAAATCTCCCGTCACCGGAAACGACTTCCATTATTCGGCGCCTGAGCTCGTTCCTTGTTCTTTGTACGACGGCCGCCAGCAAACAGTCGACGTTTTGGCGCCGCGACGTTTTGGCGGCTTTAATCTTCAAAACTTCGCCGCGTGGTGACGATAATAGGCCTCGTGCTCGGCGGCTTCGCTTGCGATAATGAAATCTGCGCCAAGGCATCTTGGCGCTTGCTAATTTGCATACCGGATGGAGTACTTCGTTGCTCTTGAAACTTAAATAAATTTTATTTTTGATTAGGGCTGCATTAGGGTCTGCATGTTAGGGTTAGGACCTAACCCTAACTTGAAGACTTGCCTATAACTTGCAGCTCTAACCGTTAAGGTTGCGTTACGGTTAGTTCTATAGGCTAGGGTTATGGTTTGGTGAGGCCTGTTGATTCCATTTTTAAATTTCCTCCACCCGGTATGCAAATTAGCAAGAGCTAAGATGGATTGGCGCAGATTCCATTCTCGCTCGCAGCCTCGCCTGTAGAGAAAGCGAGACATAGTCGGATACCGGCTGATTTAACGCTCGCAACATCGGGCTGGACGGAAATTGTTTCCGCACTGCTGTACCGGTTTGCGGATCGGAAGTTTTGAGGAGAAAAGAGGTCAGTGGCGGCATCAATCTGGTTTCAAACCTGGGGGGGGTCGTGAAAAGAGATGATGAAACAAGCAAGGGCGGACTGACTCTCGAGCGGGGGGTGGGGGGGTGGTAGGGGCGAAACTTTTTCCAAACAAAAACAAGCTGCATTTATAAATCAGGAGAGATTTTGACCTCCCATACAACCCCCCCAGAACCTCCCTGTCCAAATTCTGGGGGGTTACGACTAGGGTTGCCTGATTTTCATCGTTTAAATAAGGTACACAAAATATTCAGCATACATGATCTAATTTTGTCGCTGCTTTGCATAAACAATATTACTTGTTTTTCACTACATAACATCATTTTATGTAACAAAATTTCATCCAGCGATTTATACTCGATTGTAATAAGATCTATAGTCGAATATGAATGATTTGTGCCTCTAACAGGGTTAAGTTTAGGAGGCGTGTACTACGCCTCCTAAACTTAAGCCGCCGCCTAAAACAAGGTTTTTTGAAGTCGTACGCGTTTTTTTGTGATGAGGTGGCGTGGCAGTTTTCTGCATTAGACCGCTAAGGATAGTCATTTTGTGACGATTTCTCTGTGAAGTTAGGTTACAGATTGACGGAAAGGCTCCATACTGTGATAGTAGGTCGTAGTCGTAGGTTATAAAAATAGAAAATGACTGGTAAAAATGGGACAGAAAATTTCTGTCCGCACCCCCCCTCCTCCCAGCCCCCACTCGAGAGCTCTCATCAAAGATGCAGGCTACGCCTGTTTTAAAAGACTTAGGCGCAGGACAATGCCTGTTCAGAAGAAGGAGTAGCGTTACGCCGGTTTCATGAGCCTTAAACCTCTGGTCTTCAGAATTAGGCTATTAGATAATATATAGAACTTTGCAGGTCAAATGAGAAAAAAACATGTAATGTAAACATGTAAAAAAAACAAAAATGTAACAAAACTGTTTCTTCATCATCTGATTACAACAAAAGTTTTGTTGTAATCAGATAATGAAAATGTAGGCCTGGGCCCAAATAATTGAAAATTGGCGTCCCTTATTCCCTTCAAAAGGGACAAGGGACAAATGGCCTCAAATAAGGGACGTCCCTTAAAATAAGGGACGCCTGGCAGCCCTAGTCAGGACCCCCCCCCAACCCCCCCGGGATTGACGCCTATAAAGGGGTTAATCTCCATCGAATGAGAAAAAAAAAATTCAAATTCTGAGCAGATCATCAGCTCAGAATATCCTCATGAGGAGCATGCAAAAAGGATGTGGTTTAAATTCAATTAAATATTCCAAGTGCAGGGAGTGGATTCACAAGAAGTGTAGCACAATGAAAGGTAGGTGTAACAAAATCAAAACCAAGAAACAGAGGCTTGGCCTATTAATGAAGATTTTATCCACTTCGTGATTCTCCTTGATTCCCCGCGAGACATTACACATTCATGACATCTGCTGACGCATGGAGTACTGATACGCCTAGGGGTATTGATACGCCTAAGGGATCAATATCTTCTGCTTTATACATAATCTCGGTCTCTGTGTGGCTGAGTAGCGGATCACTTAAGCGCTATCTTCAAGACCTTACAAGACCCTTGTCGGCTGTTCGTCAATCTTGCATACAAGTGCTTTGCATAGGCCATATAGCCTACAAAATATCAAGACTGAGCAGAAAAAACTTTTTTCTACTCGGTAGTAATCTAATATGCCAAGCAGAACTAATGAGGGGGCGTATTCAAACGTGTTAATGTAGACATGTAGTGCCGAAAGTACAGTGGTTAATATCCCCTTCATGACGAAAATCGATTTTCGAAGCTGAGCAGTAGCTAGTAATCAAATGAATAGAAGCGAAATTGTTATATTTTTAGCATCTTTTGATTTTTTTTGCTTTAGAACTACATCATGTAGGTTGTGCAGGTGAGGGTCAAGTTCAGGTCAGATTCAAGATAGAGTCGAACGATAATTTTTAGGTTTTCGTCAGACTTGGGGTTAGATTAATGTCAGGCGCGGAATAAATTTGATAGAAATATTTCAAGAAATAGAACAATTCTCAAGGCATGCCTGTTGATCCTTTCCGTACCGGTGACCGGTCTGACCGTGATCGTTGACACTCCTCATATTGTATTTGCAAATAGCCAATATTGAGTCAGCCGCCGCAGAGATCCTGAGTTAAACCACGAACTAATTCCGAACCTTATCGGCATTGACCAGCTCCAAGCCGTTCGCTCTGGCCAGACCCACGTGACAAACCACGTGATTGACAGCCAATCGGATTCATGCTGCGTTGGCGGTATCCGCAGCGCGGGTTTATTGCGTCTTTCTTCTAGTTTTCGTCCGTAAATAGGGAGACCATCCGTGGCCGGGCCATGGATATTCAAAGTGTAGGAGAGGTCCGTGTGAGGCAGAGCAGAGTCAGGTTCAAGTCTGCAATCATCGACCGCTCAAGGTGGTCAACAAGGACGGAAACAAGGGGGGATGAGGCGCATGCATCCCTCCCACCAGCATAAAAATGCATTTTGTTGTAACAAAATTGTTGCTTTAACAGTGGCAGATATAACAATGAGCGGTATAAAAAGTTCTATTCATCAAGTATTCAGAAGTTAAGCTTAAGATCACAAGTGAAATGTAAAAAGTTAGTTCTAGTTCTAGTTCGGACTGTATAGTGTATATAGGCTTTGTGCTACACATGGTCCCCAAACTACAAAAAGACAAATATACGAACCGTCATGATTTGACCCTTGTCCTCACCTGGACTCCACCTGCATGGGTCAAGTTATATGCGTGAAACTCAATTCACCAAGCGTTTTCCCTTTTGCTCTACGCGAGATTTCTGTCTTCGCTGAGCTCGCCTTAGGACACTTGCGTTACCTTTTGACAGATGTACCTAAGCAGTGTTCAAGTTGGTATAAATACTAAAAGACGCTGAAGCATTGAATTTGATATACCCGTAGTTAGTTCATCTTTTCCATTATATCAATATCATTTCCATTATATCAATATCATTTCCATTATATCAATATCAGTTCCATTATATCAATATCATTTTCATATATCAATATCATTTCCATATATCATGCTATAATTCTACATTATTGAAGAAAGAAATATCAAAATATTATTCTAACCTCGATGCTAAAAAAGTTAAAGGTTTCGCTATTTATTGTCGGTAGCCTTTTTGACCGGAAGACCTTTCGCGGTCCACGTGCGCCCAATCAAATGAATCAAAGCGTCTTACGCGTCCCGGGTTCTTTGATGAACTAGTCATTGATTGCAGAGTCACGATCGTTTCAGCACACACGCTCCCACAGGCACAGCCAATCTACGACCAGTGATGCCACTCCTTGGGATACAATTTTTATATCACTAGATTCAGAGATATAGATTGCGGGATCTGTTTTGGATGCAATTCCCAAATGGCTTTAAATGTTTTTTATAGGATGGAGTATTTTAGACTGGAAGCCTGGGTTCGGTTTAAAAAAAAACAATCTTGGAATATTTCTGGCCGAGATATCCAGAATCGAGTAATATTTCATGATATTTCATTTTGGTCCAATGGTCACTGCCTATACCACACACACGATGGACTTTTAAACAAAATAGCACCTGAAGACATGGCTGATAACATTATCGATTCTATTGGCTGCAGGGGCCTTGGTACATAGTTTGGAACCTGTCTCTTTGCCCGGCAGAATGTTTCAACTTCAGGTTTCGGTTTGGCTGCGGAAGAGGATTGGGGGTTAAACCCACACCTACACCCCCCTGCCTCAGATAATTTCAAACTCCGCTATGTCTGGATGTGTTATGTAGTAAAGTGATATTTAAGAGTTTTTCTAATGTTATAAATTTGATCTTATTTTAATGAACATTCTTTTAAGGGACTATCCCAAGTTTTAAATAGTAGCTATCACCCCCTACATGACAAGCTTTTAGCATCTTTTCAATAGGCTACCCTTGGCCTGCGCCCTTGCAGGGGCCATAGCCAACTACAATCGTCAGCATGGAAACAGTGGCGAGCGAGCTATGGGGTACATTGGTGTAGCCTAGCACTGACAAGATCGAACCTGAAAAAGGGGAGGGAAGCTCGCTCGACACTGGCAAATATTTACATATTCTAGAATGTTCTACATTCTAGCATATGGAAGGCCATTGTAGGAAAGGGCCTTGGGGCCTCCATGATATCGCCCGTCACCCCTGGTCACGGTAGTCAACAGTAGGCAACAAAGGGGGATCGGCACAAACTTGCAGGGAAAATGAAAACGGCCCTTGTCAAAAGTCTGTATCCCTAGCAGTCTGAATTTGGAGACGGACAGTCAGACGTCAGACAACAATAGGCTGCTGTCAAAGTTAGAGGGTTGTTGAGATAGTATCGTGTTCTGTAGCACAATAAATAGTGAACTGACTTTTACCCAAGCTGACTCTCATATCAATTAGAGCTACGATTAGAAAGCTAGAGTAGGCCGAATCTTAAAACATAAGAAGGATCGAGAAGTAGGCCTGTAGCTAGAGACTCTGAACTGAAACATCTAATAATGGCTAAATTGGTACCAGGGCCGCAGCAAGCGAAGTGGCGCACTGCCATTGACTGGAGTCCCCACCAAAACACAATAGGCTAAAATAGCCCTCTAATTAGGAGCGAAAGTAGATACCGGCTCACACCACTAAATAAGGGGGCAAAAAGACGCTCCCGGGCAGTACACTTCAGTTATATGATCATCCGAATTTTAAAAACAAATTTGGCATGAGTTTCCTTAGTTTTTTCAGTACAAGTCGACCTCTACATCTAATCAACATGTGCTCTGCGTTTAAAAAAAGAACTTGTGTGTTATTTGGCAATCTAAGGTTAAGTAGGCCGATCTGCTTGATGGTCTCTGCGTGTAACGAGTAGCTCTTACTGAACACTAAAGGGTAGCAAGGCCAAAATACGAGTAAACAATTTTTTTAAATGACCAAAACTTGAAGCAGTGAATAACAGCGACAGTTAGAAAGGGTGAACGCTAGAGGGCAAGCAACAGCAATGACGCGCTAAAAGCTAAACTAACTAAAGAGAGATAATTATATTCAAGTGTACTCCCAAATTGTCGTCTAAACCAATTAAAATGATCGTGAAACTCTCGAGGTCATTTCTTTTGACAATTTTTGACTGCTGAATTCATCCTGATCAAAACAACTAAGCAGCGGTTTTGCTGGTATATGCATTTTGCTATAGCTATGTATTTAGCTGTAGCTGTAATGATGATACTGATAAAAAATCAATTGTCGAGCTCGTGTGTACTGTGTAGGCGACATAGGGTTTAGAATACTTTTTGCGCAGCAGGCTATATTGACGTTCTGAGTTCAATGACCATACAGCTAGCTGAGTCATTATCGGATAAGGCAGCCTAGCGTGTTCATCTCACGAGACGTTCGAGCATTGCCACTGGTAGCCCAGAAATCGGACTAAAAATACTGCTTTTTCAGTAGTTTTTTGGCCAACACAATGCGTCGCCCCTCGTCTCAGAGATCGCTCCACCCGCCCAAAGTCGCGATGAATCTTTCTCCGGACTTAGGCTTATAAGTCTTTTTCTGATATGATAATTTTGATAAACGTTTCCATCCACTCAATTGTAGACTGCATCAATAACTGGCTACATGTTATGCATGCTACATGACATGTATGAGATACGGCTAGATATTAATGTTTAACAGAAACTGCAGTGTAGCCCTTGTAGCCTAGCAACGCCTTATTCATTGACGGAAATTACTCGAACGAGAGTCTTCACGCGGCGCACCATGAAGTGTTCTCTGATGCTCAAGTGCTCGAGCAATCAAAACCATCTAAGCCAGGATGATACATGTAGTTGTTTAAGGTGTTGGGGGGGGGGGGGGGGAGATTGACGGCTTATAACCCCTTCTAAAGCTCTTAAATAATTATTCGTACCCCAATGAAAATATTCGCTCGTTCGTCGATACCAGCCATGTTCGAAACACGGCTCGGAATACGACATTAAACACGTAACTCTACATTCAGAGTGCCCGCAGCAATAGCCTGTGGAAATCTGTTCAAATTGTGAGCAAAATAACATTTTGTCGGAGTAGCGAGGTTAAGTTGAAATTGTGACGTCACGTTTTTGGACCACCTTGTAGCCTACACTCTTTTTGTAGTCTATTGTCCTCTTTCGGAAAGTGTAGCAAACTGCGTTTTTGACTCAACTCCACGTTGATCAATCCTCATTGGCGTTGGTGAGAAACGATTGTCGCATAGGTGCCTTTCCATGTCGGCCATGGGTTCAGTGCTTCTCCGGTCGCGTTCGTATTCATAAGCCAATCCTGCGAGAGAGCAAAGCACATTCGCCGACCTTTTTTTCGACTAGTATATGGCATATATTTCCGAGAAAGTACGGCATCACAATAAAGTTGCTCAGTGGGGAGTACTCAATGCGTAGTGGCATGATATAATTGCAATTTGATGAACGCTAGCGCGAGAAGGCCCTCCAACTCCGTTTCGAATAAACACGGTCAGGGAGTAAAGTGAGAACGTCACCCATAAGCGGAACACATCGTTCAACGCGCGTATCTAGATTCGAGTATTTTGAGCGGCTGCAATTCCGTTTTTATAATTTTTGTTATTTTACAATTCGCTCGGATTCGTTTAATTTTATATGAACTTCGTTCGCTACCATGAGGCAGTAGAAAACGTATGCCGACATTGCACTGGCAAAAAGAATAGCAAAGCTATATGCTAACATCAAGTAGGCTTGCAATGTGCGTGCAACTTTTTTAACAATTGTTTAAATGTTTCAAAATGTAGTTTCCATGATGGGGCAGGGGGGAGGGGGAGGGCCGAGAGAAAAGGGTAGCTAGCAGAACATACATGTAAATATAATTGCATAGGAGTAGATTTAATCTGATTAATTCTTGTGTACACACATATTTACGGCAATGGGCTTAAAATCTTTAATCCAGTCAGTCAAAGCGTCTGGCTACTAAATACATCGTGCACTGTGCACGGAAGACTATAAAATGGTCGCCGTTCGACCAGTTCCCCGTGTGCGAGTATAAAGCGGTAGATCAGAATCGGATGGCCGCTAGATCTGCAGCTGCAGGACGCGCAGAATTATCATGCAGTCTGCGCCCATGTCGTTTACAAAATCGTAATCTGCTGTCCACGCTCCAGCGAGCATCTCGTCTGATATCGTCGCTCTTCTCCACTTCTCTTAGCTAGAGGCGCCACCGGCGCGGTGTGTTCGGCTTGACAGGCGCCTAAAATCCAGTCTCAATCTGTTATGCAATATTTTTTGTAGTTTAGGGACCGTGTGTAGCACTATACTAAATACAGTCCGGTTGTGTGCAAGAGAGCCGGCACAGAACGGGGCACGGGCGCTCCAGCGCACACAACATAACAGCCGGCACCCTGGGCTGCAAGCCAATTCTTTGATCCCCGGCCTGCAGGGGTTCTGTTACGGGTCTGAATATTAAATTTTTATGTGATGTTTTGTGTTGCTTAAAGTCGGCGTTTGATCAATGAGATTCGTGCACGCACACGTTTATTCTTTAATCTGTCGTCTAGCATGTTAAACTATGCGGCATGTGGCCTGCAAAAATAGACTGCGGTGGTTTTAATTGAGTCCACGCAACCAGGCTAACAATATTAGTTATAAGAAAACGAGCTAGAAGGTCAATTTTAGGGAGGTCAGAATTTTAGCGGCAAAATGTGATTGGTTGAATTTAAAAATATTCTTCTGTCATTCTTGGTTAGCTGTTTTTTCATGGCTTTTCTTCTGCGCAGCTCTCCACTGCTTATTTCCTTCTGCTTCCTCTAACCATCGGTCACCACGCCTGTTCACAAATTTACCGGTCCAACGTTCTCCTATTAATCTTCCTCTCTTCCCCTCCTCCATTATTTCTGGCTTCGATCGATCTCCGAAACAAAAGAAAACAAAAAATTCTTCGCCTCGCTGAATCGAGCCTCGTGTTCCAGGCGCGGGAATGTTTTGGATTGGCGAGTCTGAAATTCAAGGTTAAATTTGTATATGATTTAAGAAAATTATCAGTAATTTAAACGCGTTTTAAATTTTAGCCACTTCCAGTGCAACTGATTTAAAGTAAGCCTAATCTGAATACACTTTGAAAGAATTTTGACATGTTTATTGGATGTTGTAGAAGTTATTAATGCCTCTTCAAATTTGTCATCATAATTATTTTAAGTTTTGTATCGAACAATGCAGGTAAAAGAAAAAAAAAATTCATGTCGCTATACCATACAAAAACTAGGCATATAAAGATATAAAAATATAGAATACAAAAATAAAATTCAGGGGTCCTGTTTGTTTATTTTTCCACTTTGCTTTTTATGGTTTACAAAAGTATTTTAAACAAAGTTTACATGTAAAGTTTTTAAAGTCACATTTGTCTATTCCCTTTATTGCTCTAGATTCCTTTACCCTTGTTTTTCTTGCGATGGCGGCTACAATTCTATTAGTCAGCCACGCCCCGCCCGTCTATAAGGAAGTTATTTGTTTTATCGACAGGGCGGGACAGCCTCAGCCTCCGGACAGGGCGTAGCTAATTCTTATCCTCGACAATTTTTCACTAGATCCGCTGATTGATAGGCAGTCGTGCCGTCGCCAAAACCAACTTTAAAAAAGTAAGGATAGATTCGCATCAAATATAGGTCTTCATTCCTGCGCTTCCTAAAATTGCAATGGTGCAAGAATTTTGCGCGTGCTGGTCTGACAGGCCATATGCAATAATTATAACTGCACTCTAATGTTGCAACTTTTATCACTGCTACGATTTTCTGATCGCAATGTAGGCGACAGCGTTTTTGCAAAATAATCATAAATTTCTAAGCCAAACACGTGAAATTAAATCTAGAACGCATATGCACCGAATTGCCATATGCAATTTGCAGATCTAAATATAAACGACACCGTTATTGCCAAATTCAATTTGCAGGCCAGTCTCAAGATCATCGGACACCTGTTCATAGTTTGAGCTGAAAAATTATGAAGGCTACATGTATCCATCATTCAATTTGCTTACCCCTGCATGTCGGGGAACAAAGAATTGACCTGCATCATGTGCATCATCTGTGCATCATCGCACGCCACACGACAATAAATATTGGATGAAATTATAAACCTGTCATATTATAATATGCGCTAAGTGCGCCAAAGGTGTTTAAAATTGGTTTATGCATCTTTGATGTTCTAGCAAATCGTCGCAGCACGGGGGCGTTAACATTTATTTCGTCTTTTCTCCAGAAGTCACCAATAAACCGATCGATTCCACGTTCGTATCGATGTCGTGTTTCAGGCATGAAGCATTAACAGCGTAGTCTGCGCAGGGGCGAAAGATCGACTTTTTAAATGGGAGGGGAGGGGGGTGGCGGAGGGCAAAAAGTACAAGCTTCATCGCAGGGTTAGTTGACACAACAAAGATTTAATTTGACGTAGTCTTTCCATTTCCGATACTCGCATCCAACCGCAGGGATATAGACTCACGCGGCTAAATTAGACCAACTATTGTAACCCCAGCAAATCGGAGAACAATGAATGGACTTGCGGCCCAGAGCTCCCCGGTCGAGTCGTAAAAGGCGATTAAAGAAGGGCGAGCGGTTCTGTGGTACGTGGCCCTCTTACACAGAACCGGACCGTAATGGTCTTCGTCACTCACACACGGTCCGTACATTTTTTTAGAAGAGGAAGAAAAAAACCAACAAGACCAACTCAACGCATATAGCACACTGCCTTTGCATTCAATGTGTCAAGACTCCAAGCGAAATAATTGTATATTACTTGCCTTTCTACCCGGGGAGGGGGGCAGCTGGGGGGACAGGCGTTTCATATTAGGGGGGGGGGAGCAGCTGCCCCGTCATACCCCCCGGAAGTTATGCCACTGAGTCGTTGGCCCTGCGCGTTTTTATGCGACTTTAACGGCGACATCGACTGTGCAAGACACGCGATGATCACCTTTCACTGCGTGGGGTCTGGGAAGGGCGAAACTTTAGCGTGGATGATAGTTTTTAGCGAGTTCGATCAGCCAATTCTATAGAAGTAATCCGGTAACGTAGCAATCTCTTAGAAACAGCATCGTAAACTTATTAATCGATTAAATAGCAGCATGCAGCATAAACTCAATTTAAACAAATGAAGAAAAATACGGCAATTGAATAATGATTCCCACTGCGATTGCTTTAAATTCTAGATATGTCTGGTTTGGTTTGCTTAGTTTTAGAATTAACTCCCTTCCTTGGACGGTCTTCAACTGACGACCACATTGTGATGCAAGTAGATCAATAGGATCGCGAGAATTAAGGCATTTTTACAAAGCGTTCGATGCTGAGTCGATGAAACGATCCAACGCCTGTTCGCTGCACCGGGTTTTCGCATGTTCGTCCGTCACACAAAGCGTTCAGCCGCATTGTCGATCGACGAACTTGAACACGCTCGCTGACTGCACGAGATTTGATCCTACTGTAGTCCGACGGCATTCAACACTTCAGCCATCAATCACTTCTGGCATGACTTGAAGAGTGACATCTTCGGAGTCCAGACGTAGCCTTATCTCAAACATAGACTACCAGCTATAACAGGACTCCATCGATTACCTCTCCAGACATGTTTCCACTACATAGTGGCGTCGCTCGATCGTGCGATCTAAATTTCGCCGAAGAAAATCATTAGTTCTTGGTTTTAATGGGCTTTCGGAGCTGTTGTTTTTACTGATGCGAAAAGTTTTGTCGAAATCCCGCGCAGCTAGCATGAACGTCGATTCGAAATCCAGTTGGGGGTCCGCAGGGCCATTTTACCTTGGGGGAAGGGAATGTATCCCCTCACCAGCATATTAAGTAAAGTTTTTTAATATTAAAGTTAGAAATTGGAAAGTAAAACAAGGGAAATTAAGGCAATTATGGTAATCATCCCCCACCAGCATACGGAGTTTCATTTGATTATGTAAAGACAATTTTTGGTCAGTCCCCGGTCGTGAGTTTTTTTACCGAAGGGAAAGTATCGGCTGGTGCATGCAATTCCCCCCTCCAAAAAATATCTGAAACCGCCCCTGGGGGTCTTGTCTGAGGTTGGACCCCCCAATGTTCAAAACAGATCGACGCCTATGCGCAGTAGATTGCAAAAGAATAGTGAAGAAGCTGTGTAGCGAACGCACCTACATGTACATGAATTAACAATGTGATGCCCTATCCTACAATCATTGTACACGTACGTGCATGTTGATGATAATGATACGAAGCCTTCGCCCAAATTTTGACCATATCTTTGACGCCGCTGTCTCACAGCAAGAAAACCAGTCTCTCCGCTCTTCCACAGCAGCGAATCTTAGCGCTTCCTTACGCCGTAATGTCCGATCAATGCTGCATTCGCATCGATCCCCTAGGTGCGATCTGTGTGGACCACCAGTCCACGGAGCGATCGAGCCCCACGCAGGTAATGGACGTCCCCCCGATGGCTGCTTTACTGCCAACTGTTTGCCGCTGTTGCCCGGTGCGAGTGGGGGGTTTGGGAGTTTAAAGACCATGTGTAGTATATCGAAAACTATTACAGTCCGGTTCTGTGTAAGAGGGCCGCTACAGAACAGCTCCCCATTCTTTAGTCGCCCTTTACGACTCTCACGGGGAGCTCTGGGCTACAAGTCTATTCTTTATTCCCCGAATTGTTTTGTTAGCTCGGTGCGAAAACACCCCACAGTATTGCCTACTGTTAAAAACATTACATTTTTGCTGCCTGCACGTTACCTTCGCAGATTTGGCTCTCAAAAATTAGGTTGCGCTTTATTTTCGGGTTTGTGAGGACTGCTCAGTGGGATAGACTATAGCTACAATAACTAATTCGCTGAGATCATTAAGCAGAATATGGAGGAGTGTATAATCTTGAAATGAACAATTCAATTTTAATTACTGGTGTGGTTCATGTTAACTCCATAATTCGGAAAGGGTATCTTGCTACAGAAATGTGCAGAACGCTGGCAATGATGTGAAGATATACGATTTATTCAATAATTTCTGCACTAAAGGATAAAGGATAATTTCTGCACTAAAGGATAAAGGATAATTTCTGCACTAAAGGATAGAGGATAATTTCTGCACTAAAGGATAAAGGAAAATTTCTGCACTAAAGGATAAAGGATAATTTCTGCACTAAAGGATAAAGGATAATTTCTGCACTAAAGGATAAAGGATAATTTCTGCACTAAAGGATAAAGGA
>JAQIWG010004105.1:0-16617 GCA_034695025.1 Chamaedrilus cognettii | reverse complement strand
ACAGCGTATTATAGTCTATCGATGTGAATTAATTAGAAATATCCAGAGGTTGATATCACGCTGCCATCATTGGGCCTATTCACTTCACAACTCGACAGCGTGGGACTACTTGAGTATTTGAACTGATATCAAAGAAGAAAATTTGTCCCTTTTTTGCGCTCGCCGCGGACCGGCAGCAGGTGGTCTGCGGACCGGCGGCGGTCCGCGGACCACCACTTCGTGTAGCACTGGCCTATACTCTACATGTAAGCTAGCCTATTATGCGCCCTTGTGAGGACTGCAGGAGCTGGATTTTTACGGCTGGATGCCCTTCCTGACGCCAACTAAATAAGTAATTTTCTGGCACAGGGTTAGCAGCTAGAGACACTTGTGTGTTTAACAGCCTTACTGAAGGGCCTGTAACGCCATGGTTTCATAGTTGCCGGCGCGGGGACTTGAACCCTGGTCCTCTGGACTCAAAGTGCGACGCCTTAACCGCTACACCATAGTGCCTCGCGATTTTTTGAGCGAATACTGCATGTAAGTCAACATTAATCTAATAAATCAACTCAGAAATCTGTAGACGAAAATATGAGTGTTAACTAAACCCAAATCGAATCCATGGCATAAAGTCTCTAGATCGATATGTTTCACTGTAGGTACAAAATAATGTCCTGTAAACGAAGAAATCTTTGCTGCGTCAAATTTTTTGGCTTTGCCTCTTGCGCATTTTGCTGCATTTAATTTTCGCGTTTTTTGAGGACTGCCCATTATATATAGTTTACTCAGCGTTATTTTCGATCATGTAATTTTCTCTAGTTTTTGCCGATTCGCGAAATTTGTCAAAATTACATAGGCCTACACGCGAAAATTTAACGTTTTACAGGATTGTGTTTAACAAGATTGTTGAGCAAAAATTTATCGGAATGGACTAAGGGGAGGAGGGAATGAAGCACAAAATTATTTGGAAGGCTTGAAAGCAGATTGATAGAGTTTTAGCCCAAAATTTCCATATCTGGCCCCGTAAATGCGTACGCTAAGGTTTTTTTGTTTAAAGGGGTGCCGGGCCTCATTCGGTTCTGAAAGTAGCCACATGGAAAAAATTGCAGCTAAGGTGGGGTTATTTTCATATCTGACTAAAACGATATTTTCATGAGCATTTGTCGTGCACTGTTAGGAAGTTCTTACCATTTACCAGTTAGCGTTACCACTACCATTTACCACTCAAGTACCAGATATTTCCAGTTTCAAATCGTTTTAAGGCGGCGCCATAACTTAGAAGGCGAATGACTCTCCCGCGTTTCTAACTTCATGGAGATTCAATACATTAAGTGAGATTCGCCCCCCCCCCGGAATCTAACACATTTCGGGGAGATTTTCAAGTTTAGGCCTACTGGGAAACATCACGACCCGTGCCCCAAACGCTAGCAATGTGTAGTATCAATGCGGATTATGAAAGCACAGACTATAGATTAGGCGTCTATGAACCCGCTACTTCCCACCACTCCTGCCCTCCCCCCCTTCTCCCCCCCCCCTTCCCCCCACCCCTCCGCTGCAGCTCTGGAGCTCAAGGACTGCGAGTCCGAGACGGAGTCTGAATCAATACGAACTGCCGTCGATGAATGATGGACTGTGGTGGGAAGGAAGGGAGGGGGGGAGAGGGACACTGCGGCGTGGGCGGGGAGGGGAGGGGGCGAGGGGGCGGGGCGGAGCAAGCCGGCGAGATGGGCAGCAGCTTCGGAAATCAGCCTCCCGCTTCGTTCTTCGGGGAACAAAGAATAGACTTGCAGCCCAGAGCTCCCCGGGCGAGTAGTAAAAGGCGACTAAAAAAGGGGGAGTGGTTCTGTGGCGGCCCTCTTACACAGAACTGGATCGTAATAGTCTTTTGTTAATTTACTACACACGGTCCTTAAAATTAAACCCCACCCCCCCCCCCCCCGCCCCTCACTTCAAAACAATTTGGAAGCTATCCCTATCCCTAGTTTGCTATTATAACGGGGCCCTAGCCATAATTTGAAAGAAAACATATTTTGTCGCACGGATGATTGACAGTTGCGTTATATAGGAGTGGGCGTGAACGGCGTGGAAACACCGAAAGCAAAGGACACCAAAAATTAAGCGTGCATGAGTCAATATTTTCAGTAGACTGTAATTCTAAACTACATAACAAAATTTTCGACACATTTTCCACGTGCTGGTAGCCCAATGCATATTCTTCAGCCATTCAAACGCCATTAAACAAAATCTAATGTTATATATTACATCTTAAATTAATTTTAGTATTGGCCTAAGTTATTCAGAAATAATTAATATTTCTGCGATTACAGTTTTGCCGAGATTGCGTAATTGAAACGTAGGCCAGAGCTCAAAATGGGAGACAATTTGCAACCGTTATGTCTTTCGTACGGAACACTGGACGAATGGGCTGAAATAAGGGACGTCCCTTAAAATAAGGGACGTATGGCCCCCTATGCGTCGATGCGGGCAGGTCCGGGAGTGATAATGGAATCTGCGCCGATTCATCTTGGCTCTCGGAAGTGGACTAATTTTTTTTAAACTTAAAATAAATTGTTTAATTTTCCTTTCCGTTAAAACACGAGTGGGTCGCCATTCGTAAATTCTCATGAATAGTAAAAAATAGATTCCCCGTTAGGGTTAGCAAGTTAGGGTTTGGGTTAAGTTATGGGTTAGAGTTAGGGGGTTCTGGGTTGTGGTTACGGGTTAGATTAGGGTTAGAGGTTATGGTTTAGTTTGGGCTTAGGGTAGTTTTTAGTTTAGGTTATGGATAATGGTTAAGTTAGGGGTTAGGGTTAGGGGGTTCTGGGTTAGAGTAAGGTTAGAAGTCAGGGCCAGTAGTTCGAGTTGCAGTTAGGATTAGGGGTTAGGGTTCAATTGTTGCTTAGGATTCATGTTTAGTTTAGGGTCAGGATTACGCTAGGGTTTAGGGTTCGGCAACTGTGCGGAACAAAATTTATTTATTGGAACTTAAAATAAGTCGAGGTTTTGATATCACGGTCAATCAAACAATCTCAACTTATTTCAAGCGCTTCTACAAAATCTAGTCTACTTCCGAGAGACAAGATGGATTGGCGCAGATTCCATTTCGCGGCCCGGCATTGGCAGGGCTGTGAACCGGCGGTCGATCCGCAGCCGTGGACTGGCTTCAGTTGAACGCTATTGTTAAATCAACGAATCAATGCGACGGCAACGACGGCACAGGCGGCTACGGACTGAAGCAGAATTAGTTGATAGAGGGGGGGGGGGAGTATCTCCATCTTTGTAGTAGCCTATGTATGCGATTTTCCTTTAAACACGCGGCACAGAAAACATCAAATAAATCTATCAAGTACAAGCTGCTTGAAAAGAAGGACCAAAGGCTCTGGTGGCACATGGTTCTCATAACAGTCCTGCCAAAAGAAGTGATGCCGATTTCGAAGTGACAACGCGTATTTTTCGTTCGAATGCGCACCAGTCGCGAGCTGGGTGGTGAGGACGGAGCGTTTTCCACTAAGTTAGGCCTACTAGGTCCAAATGAACGATTGCCTGTTTAAACAGACCACACTGCTTATCAGGGGCGTCCCGTCACTTTTGGAAAGGTGGCCCTACCGTTAAGCGTTAGTGGCCCTACTTGGCCCGACCTAAAAGAGTTGAAGTGGCCCGACCTTTAGCTTGTAATAAGTAGTGGTGGAGTAATTTAGCTTGTAGTGTCCCGACCTTGACGAAAAAAATTCTGTCAGCATCCCTCCCCCCCCCCCCCCACTTCAGAAGGCTGCCCGGCCTGGCCCGATCTTTGGCTTGACCTACGGGACGCCACTGCTGCTTATTTGAAGCATCAACTGAGACGGTTCAACGCACGCGTCTTTTTGATGCCGCTCATTGTTACATCGGCCACTGTTCTATCAGCAATTTTGCTACGGGAAAAACATTTTTGTGCTGGGGGGAGAAGCATCTCCCCACCCGCCCCCCCCCCCCATGGATCCATGCTTGGCGGCAGCGTCGGCGGCCTCGCGTTCGATCGATCAGTTCTGATGGATGAGATGCGGGTCGAGGCCGCCGGGGGGCGCCGGGGGGCCGCCGGGGAGCCGCCGGGGGGCTACCGTGGGGCCGCCGGGGGGCTAAGTGTTTCTGCTCCTCGGTCGCCGCCGCGTCACGTGCTCACCGGAGCGACGAGGAGAGAATTGCGGGAGCGTGAACGGGGGGGGGGGGATGAGAGAGGCCACTGCTGGGGATATATCACTGGATTTAGGGATATTTCAGTAATTGAGGGATCTGATTTTGAGTGCAATCACGTACAGATATCTAGGGATATTTTTTTTGCTAATTTTAAAAAGGGAGCAGGAGATATTTTTGTAAAATGCAATTAAGGGGATATTTATGCGAGGTACCCAGAATCTGGGGATGTTCCGTTTTGATTCAATGGTATCACTAGGAGGTGGGGAAGATATGGGAGGGAGAGTGACTACAAGGAGTTTCAGTGGATTATCCACCGAGCTAAAACGACAAAAATTCTTGCGTGGACGATGTTAATTTGTGCAGGTTCAATTTTATAGAAATAGCCAACCGAAGAAATAAATGAATTACATGCGCGGTGATAAGCAGAGTTCAGACTAACCCTTGCAAAATAGGAGTAACATTACGCCTGCTGCTTATAAAACGCGAATAGTTCATTTCTATGCCTTTCTAAAAAGGAGTAGGCCTAGAGTAGGCCTACTCTACCATCGTCCATTTTTACAAGTTATCCTACTCCTACTACCCTACTATCCTACTCCTACTACCCATTTCTAAATTCGAGTAGAGTTTCAAAAAAACCTCATTTTTGGAGTACTACTCCTGCTAAACTTATCTCTGATGATAAACACGATCGATCGTCGGTAGATAATTATGTACCTCTACATCGGCCCTATACATAGGCTACATATCTTCTAAACCACATGCTCCGCCTATACACAGGCGAAGAGAAACAACTTAACTATCGCCAAACAAATGACCTGCAAGAAAGAGCTTAAATAATTGATAATAAAACCAAGTTTACAGTCCGTTTCCGCGTTGAAACTTGGAAGACGTGAAGATCGAACGGATTGAACACCGCGGCATATAGTGCGGCATGATAATAACGTACAGATCGCATTACACGGCGGTCAAAATGTAAATTAGTTTAAACGGCAATGCGAAAATAGATTTAAACAAAAACGCGTTGAAAACGCAAAACTTTCAATCGTCGAAAACACAAAATTCCGGAACGACAAGCCCACTCTGCTAAAATTTCATCCCATGCAACAGCGTTCCTACGAAAGGGTTACAACGAATTTTCTACATGCATCTACACGCAGGCTGCATGCATGTAGATGCACGTAGAAAATAAGATGCACGTAGAAAGTAAAATAAAACAAGATTAAAACCAAAGATCCGTAAGGGACACAATATTTTGGCATCACGTAGAAGCAATGCACCACACAACAGCACAAGGAAATAAGAGCGTAATAGAACCTGTCAGAGCGATTACCAAGCGGTAGTAGTGAATCATAATCGGCGCTCGACGGGGTTTTTAATCTATGGCACTTTAAAATCGGTAATTTACGATAATTTATTATAATAAAGGTATTCTATAATGAATTGCCGATTCGGCAGTATATTCCGATTTTTCTTATCAAAAGCGTACATTTTAGCGTGAAATTCTCTTGAAATGCATCTGATGACATCAACATGGAGAGTTTCGTTGAAAACATCGCTGTTTTTGACGGAATGTACGATGGACAGCGATCCATCGCTGTTTTGTGTATATTCGATGTTGAATCCTAGCTCGATTTGAAAAATTAATTGAATATTTCGAATCGTTCGGCAGCTGGCCGGTTAGAAATTTTCATAGTTAGATTACCATAGTTTACCATAGTTTACCGGTAATTTAAGAATAGATTACCGATCTATTTATTTGTAGTATACTGGTAATTATCGAACGCAAAATTCATATTACAATGGTGAATACTTACTCGAAAGTCTCGAATTGTACGAGGTAGAGGTTTGGCTCGGTGGGGTTGACGCAGGTCGGCCAGAAGTCCTCGTGACACAGCTTGGCGCCCTTGGGCGTACGCGTCAGACCCGCGGCGCGCGCCTTAAAGGAGGGAGAGCTAGGGGACCCGTGCGACTCGGGGCTCTGCGAGATGTGGGTCTCTACCACCTGATGCGGGCAGCAGGCACTAAGCACGGATCCAGGGGGTGAGGATTCATTCCCTCACCAAGATAAATCAATTTTTTGGTCGTAATTCTTTGGGGGATAAAACAGTGGCCTATGTAACAATGCGGTGCATTAAAAGGTAAAATGCATTGGATGTTCTAAAATTGATGCTTGAAATTAAAAGTTAAATATAGTAGTCTCGTGCGAAGAAAGCACGCAAGTTTTGGTGAAAACACAGTAACTTAATTGGACAAAAAAGTTCCGTCCCTAACCCCCCCCCCTTCCGCTCAATATACGCGCCCCGTTCATTCAAAAGAAAAATGCCCGTTGTCATCAGGACAAAAAAACTAGAGACATTCACCCCCCCCTCAACCAACCAATCCTGGATCCGTCCTTGGCAGCTAGGCGCAGGCCTTAATGTAAGGTTGTATTTTGACTAACATGCAATCGGCGAGGCTCTGTGGTGGAGAGGTTAAGACGTCGGACAGAGAGTCCAGAGGACCTGGGTTCAAGTCCCCGCGCCGCAACTACATGACATGTATGAAACCACGCGTTACGGCCCTTCAGCAAGGCTGTTAAACGCACAAGTGTCGCCAGCCGATAATTACACGTATAATCCATTATAATTTATCATTCTGTGGCCTCATTCAGGAAGCGATCAAGATTGTCTTACGACAATCTTATGAAAATCTTATCTTTTTTATTGGAATCTCCGCTCAGCCGCGCGTGAACCGTATGGTGACGTCACAGCGGTCGGCGATTGGATTTAATTTGTTTTAAATTTCAGTTGGATAAGATTTCAGAAAATCTTAAGAAACGTACGTAAATGAGGCTCCTGGTTGGTGAGGGAAGTTTAACAGCCGCATAATAACACAGTGAAATTAATAATGAACTAGTGATCTGAACTGTTACTGTAGATCATGGCATTCATGGGAAATCTTCAACGGATTACGACACGTCAGTGAGGTCTCTGATGATCCAATACTAACCGCTCTTGCTGTCGCCAATTCTGTTAACGTCCGTGTTTTCACAAGGGTTACAAGTTTGCACGCTGGTGAGGACTGCGGGAGCTGGGATTTTACGAACGAGTGCCCTACCTCACGCCAACAAATAAATAATTATCTGGTACGAGGTTAACGGCTAGCGACACTTGTGTGTCCAACTGCCATGCTGAAAGACATATAACGCCGTGGTTTCATAGTTACCGGGACACCGGCTCCGGGACTTGAAACCAGGTCTGGGATTCTCGTCCAACACCTTAATCACTACACCACAGCGCCTAGGGCGATCCCTGCGGTATGGAGTTCTCCTAGTCAGAAGATGACCTCATGCATCGTTGGGATATGATCATGGACGCGTCAAAATAACGAACCAAATGTTTATAAAAAATGATAATTAAAGCATTTCTGACACTGAATGTAATAATCATAAATCAAAATGTGCAGTTTAACATCCGTTTCGGCGTCCAAAATCATCATCGGGGTTATATAAATTGTGTATAAAATCGATAGCAAAATCGATGGTAAAATCAACCAAATGGTCTAAGTCGCGCAGCTCGGATAACGGGCTCGATAGACTGCCGGCTCGAATCCCGGACGCGGCAAAGATTTATAGTCACTTCGTGCACCCTTGACAAAGGTGGTTTAAATTTGCCAATCCTGCAAATAATTATCCATTTAGGGTAGAGTGCAGTAGTGAAGTTGAAGTTGAAGTAAAATATGTATAAAGTTTAATGTTTCTGACACTTGATGTATGAGAAGCAGAACCTGGTAACGATTGTCGACAGCGGTCTTCTTGTGGAAGGCCTTTCGACGGAGTGTTGACGCGACGATTCCTGCCATTTCTTTAGCCTAATCTCAGCAGGGAACGTTACAGCGCTCGGGTCGAACTCGGCGATTTGAACAATCTTCGAATTAATTATCCTTGGCTGCCATCATTTCGGTTGAATGTCGCCGTGCCATATGTGGGTTGCGTACGCGGTTACTGTAAAAATCACGGAGTAGACTGTCTACCGCTCTACGTTGTATATGCTCCCTATGAGCTTTAGCGCTTATCGGTTCGCATGATGAATGTTTCGTATAATAATAATTTTCATTGCCTCGGAGATGTCCTTTTATGGCATTATTGCAGTTTCGCAGGCATGAAGCGTCACACTAGAAATGAACATTTACCAGGAAGATGATCATTACTGAGCTACACCTTCCCGGGCTAGTCGTAAAAGGCGACTAAAGAAGGGGGAGCGGTTCTGTGCGGCTCTCTTGCCCAGAACCGATTGTATACAGCCCTTGTGTGCTAAACTACAAAAAACAAAACAACAAAAACTGAGCGACACAAAGCGACGCGTGAAATACCTGCAATGATCATTTTGTTGCTGAAAACGCTTGGAGTTCAGAACGCACACGCTGCGTGTGTCGCGGGAAATCTGCATTATGATTAACGCAACTCACTTAATGCTAAACATTTCTAACTGACGCTAACCTTGAACTTCATGTTAATGCGACTTCGTGCTGTCTGAATGAATGGAGCGCTATGATAATTATACTCTGACTAATTATACGTACCAGTAATATTTATTAACAGTAGAGAAGAGGTAGAGTAGAGGTGTCAGAAAAGAGGATAGAAAACGAATTGAGGCCTTTGAGATGTGCGCTTGGGGGAGAAATAGGAAAATTAGCTGGACAGAGAAAAGTACAAACGAGGAGGTGTTAGCGAGAGTGGGGAAAAAAAGCACTAGTACTGAACATCATTGTGCCGAGAAGGAAAAACTGGTTTGAGCACGTAGTGAGAAGAGAGGGATTGATGAGAGAAATGATGGGGGAAAGAATGGAGGGCAAGAGGACGAGAGGAAGGAAGCGAGTGGGAATGATAGATGAGATACTGGAAAGAAAATCGCATGGAAACATGAAGAGTATGGCGGAGAACCGCCAAGTGTGGAGAGGTTGAATGCCAGGGACCTGCCGTTTGGCAGTGCACAAGAGAGAGAGAATTAACAGTGTTATTGAGCAAACCCACTTTCGAACGTGTGCGTGCAAAGCATACACTACAAGAAAATGTCAAACTTTGTAAGAGACAAAGTTTTAGACCAGTAAAACGAACCGCTGCAGAATTTAATCCGTTGTTAAGTTATCTGCAATGTAACCAAAGCCACTGCTTTCAAATTTGACTGTTTGCAAATTTTGTGGAGAGGTTGAATGAGGTAACACGCTCCGGTTGTGAGTCCATTCGCAAAGCAAAAAGTTTCATCAGCGCTTCCCGACCCGCCTCCTCATCCCCCCCCCTCCAACACCCCCCGGTCGTTGGCTTACGACCGACTAAGCAAAGACTGGTGAAATCATGGCGAGTCTAGGCTATGTCACATATGTGGCGAATAAAGAAAAAAAAATTGCGGCATTTTTGTCCTAACCCCTATAGGTGGATATTTAGTTAAAATGCAAAATTTTGCGACTTTGCGACTTTGCTAATAATGCTTGTTTCCTTTATTGGCAGACTCTGCATATGTCTTCACTTTAACTCATCCTGTAACCCCATAGACATCATGTGACACGTTTCAATGGGAGCATTAAATAAAACTCAATCTATGTATCTTACTGTGGACTAATATATCGGCTATAGCAATCCTGTCATGGAGCTATCGCATGCTACTTCTTGATATTTTTCGGCTGCGCTCATTGATGAATCTAATACAGACGCATAACGTTCCATTCTGCCAATTTCAATTTGTCGATGACGCCAGGCCACTGGTAAGATTTGCGTGGCAGGGCGTGCTGTAGTGACGTGATCCGGTAATCCAATGTGCGGCCGCGGCGTCGGTGCGGTATTCCGTCGGAGTGACACACGCCACGCTGGCAGGCTCGTGCCGCGAGTTGGACATCAGACCTAACAGAATTATATCACGCTGACGTTGAGAGAAAACACTTGCAACACGAGTCACATCATGCAGTCAGAAACAAATCGTGATATGGTATATTTAATGAATCGCATTCATTGCGACAAACTTTTGCGATATAACAATCGGAGATCCGAGAATCCTGTCTAAAATAATTGCCTACTTCGGATTATTACTTTCGTATTGATTGTAGTTATCGATGATTAGCGTTTTATAGTAGATAGTAGTAACCCATTAGTAGCAACAATATGAAATTATATAGTATTGAATTTTTTTCGAAGATTGAGGTGCAAATCACTGGGGATTGCGTTAAACATCAGGTCCCCAATATAGTTAATTCTCCGAACACGTCCATTTTCTTTTCGTACAAAACTCTTGAGCGAGGGAGCGGGCCAGGGGGGTGGGTGGTAGAAGCGGATATTTTCCTTAAGGTTCTTAATGGTGCCTACTCATTTTCAACCGAATTAATTCTTAAGAGTGCGTGTTCCTTTATTCACTTGATTTTCATAACTACACATTTTTGAGACCTTTAATAGGCTACTGCATTGTGACTATACACCCCTACTAGCCCCCTTCCGACGGAGGATGATGAGGGGGCGTTCATGTAATTTTTCAGGAAGGGGGTGTCGATGGTTTTTACGTCGGATATTTATATACCTTGCTTGTTGTAAATGAAATCCTGATTTCAATTCATGGACCGCAACGCTAGAACAAAGATTTGAATGTGTCCGCTGGCCGGATCAGCTCCAACGTTAGCGAAAAGTATACGCATTGTTGTTCAAGCTTGGGCTACAGCATAAAAGCATCAATGATTTTTTGCCGTTCACAAATAGAGATCGCTGAAAAACGGCTTCTTTTAGCCCACCCACCTACTCCACCTAACGGATAATAACGGAAGGTTTAACAACCTCCCCAACGTTAGATAGCACTCAAACTTTCAACCACAAAATTGACACAAAATTCCAAAAATTCACAAGTTCACCAACCAAAAAACTGCCAAAATGTGCTTAGGTTTACAGCAAAGCAGGGTTAAGATTGTAGGCCTACGATCATTTGCTTTGTTGCTAATTATCTAAAACCACCCAATCATCTCATATAACGCATCCTAACAAAATCGCTTATCACCCACCTTAAAAGCGCTATGTATTTTGTGAACGACCCCATATCGCTCTGCGTACAACCTAAGCAGCGATACGACAGCGTATCGATCTCGTGATCGTCGAGAATACAGCAGGCACTCGTTCGGAACTATAGCGGCTCGAAAGAGTCGCGTGCTGCCCCCGGATCCGTCGAGCTAGCTCAAGACGAACTGAACATCGCACTACCGGCCACGTAAAAAAATTACACGTGGGCGGGCCTCGGCGGGCCTGGGCGGGCCTCGGCGGGCCTGGGCGGGCCTGGGCGGGCCTCGGCGGGCCTGGGCGGGCCTGGGCGGGATGACATTTTTACAAGATTTCTGCAGATTTCACCTGCTTCACGTAGGCGAAATCTTCTAAGTCTTGCTCTTTAGCAGTAGACCTAGCCGCAAGATCTTAACGCAAAATCTTGCCGCAATCCGCCCGCAATCCGCTCGCAAGATGCTATCGTTTTTCCGTCAGCTTCAGCGACGCCGTCTTGCCGCAAGACGCGTGTTCCCGCAAGCGATGGTTATATAGCGGTTATACATGGATATTATTGGAAAGGCGACAGGAAGCCGGCGGGAAGATGCAATGTGAACACAGGCGTTTTCCCGTAAGCCGTCGCCTTCCCGCAAGACACGTGTTCACGGCCGCCATGCGGTAAGATGGCTCTTGCCGCAAGAGACCCGGACGAGGGCTGAGAAGAGAGGCGCAAGATGCAATGTGAACGCGCCATTAATTACCCTAGTAACGGCTTCAGGCGAGAGTGACATACGTTACATGTAGGGCCATGGCCCTATGTTACTTCAGCGCATTCTTAAATTTAGCCCCTACGAATCGTATCCACCGAACGTCTATATTCCATTCTTCATCAAAACACGACCGGGGGGAGTAGGGTGGGGGGGGGGGTGTTATCAAAAAAAATTTGAGGCCACTCTTAATAGTGATTGTCAATTTTGAAGCGTACCTCCAAAGTACATGCACAAATCAAGTCGGAGGTCCGGGGGAAGCCCTGGAGGGGGAGGAGGGGGAGGTACGGGGGAGGGGAGGGCGAGGCGCGGGGAAGGGGGAGGCGGAGGTGCGGGGTAGGGGGAAATGGGAGAGCGACGAGGGGAGAAGGAAGCCAGGCCGCTCGGCCTCGATCAATACCCGGTCAGAGGCGCCCGGTCGGAGGCTGCAAGAAATCACGCTCAAGGACGGGGGGGGGAGGCGGATGGGGGGCGCCCGCGTGGGGCAGCAGAGCCACGACCCGGTTTGCTTTTGCTGAACTTCAGTGTTCGAATTTTCGACATTTTTTCCCAAAAAGCGTTCGGTCATAAAGATATATAAGACACGAAATTATAATTATGCAGTAGATAAGTAGTCGGTCCCTAGACAATGGCGTTGAATTTTAAAGAAAATTTTCAAACGAAATGCAGACTACGGTATTTATTTACGATGCGTGTACACCATTTTTTAATGGGCTACCAGAGATTCGGATAAATTAATGGCGTGACAGGCCTACTGTACAATATGCAGTTTCGTAGGTATTTTGTTGGCACACGTTCAGAAGACACACGAAACAGTTTCATCGACTGCAAATCTCAGCCGGGCCTGTGCGTAATTGCGACAGCAAATCCAGGAACTCTTGGCGGCAACTATACATGCAGACAATTTCAGGATAATAATGCAAACGTAGTTGACTATAAGTCAATACTGTTTTTGCACTGCGTGCCTATTTACCTGCCCAGTGTTATAATGGTCTCAGAGATGCAATTACAGCTGCAAAATATAAAAACGTATGCAGATGAAAGTTAGTGAACACTATGAAATAAAGTTGTGGAGCCTAATTTAGTTTCTCTCTTATTTTTATTGAGCAGAGTGGGCCATACGTGTACAGTGTAGCCTGCAATGTATATTCTGCTGTTTGTCTTGTGCGCCATCATTCACGTGATGAAATAAGTGCTTTGTATACATTTAAGTAAACCAGGGGCCTCATTTACGTCAATTTCTTAAGATTTTCTGAAATCTAATCCTGACTGAAATTTAAAACAAATAAAATCCAATCGCCGACCGCCGTGACATCATTCGGTTCACGCGCGACCGTGCGGAGTTTCCAATAAAAAAGATAAGATTTGCCAAAGATTCCCTAAGACAATCTTACGACTAAGATTGTCATAAGATATATGCGTGAATGAGCCCCCAGGCGAGCCGCAATAATTCTTATTCTGATAATTTCCCATTCGTGTTATTTTTATCATTGTTGTTTATGTATGGTCATAATTATATGCTGCACTGCTGTGTAACTCCATGTCTTAATTTTTTTTAAGTTGTAACCTATCATACTGTGTGTCTTCTACACTTTTGTGTAAGTAAAATGTAGGCTAAGCATACAATTGCATTATACATTGTACAATAATTGACGACGAGAACCTAACAACGGTCACTGTTTGCTAAATTTCCACAAAATTACTCCCTCGTCTCCTACCATCGCTGCGAATTTTCTCGGCCCGCCACTGAATAGCGTTTATGGATCGCGTCCCCAGTGACCGCCTTCACCGGACAGTTTATAGCGACAGATTCCACGGCACGCCGCAAAGATGCACTCACAGTGAGCGCTGTGTGCGCTGCGGTGCACGGCTCGTAGCGGCCGCTGGAGGGCGCGCCTAGGGGCTTGCGCCAGCACGCACGGCGAAGGGAAATACCACAGCGTTAAGGCGCGCTCACATTACATCTTGTGCCTCTCTTTCCAGTTCTCTCCCGGGTCTTTTGCGAGAAAAAGCCATCTTACAGCAAGGCGGCAGTGAACACGCGACTTGAGGGAAGGTGACGCTGTAAACACTCGTGCGTTTACATCACATCTTCTCGCCGCCATCCCGAACACTCGTCTTGGGGCAAAACGGCTCGGCTGAACACGACGGGTCAACGATACCATCTCGCGAGCGGATTGCGGGCGGATTGCGGGAAGATTTTGCGGTAAGATCTTGCAGCAAGATGCAATGTCAACGCACCATAATGTGAATACGCCATAATGTGAACAAGTCCTTAAGCAGTTTTTATATCACATCTTACGGCTCTCTTCCGAGACGTCTTGTGGTAAGAGCCATCTTAACATAAAGGCCGCCGTAAACACGCGTCTTGCGGCAAGGCGGCGCTTAGAGGAACACGCGTAAGTTTACATCACATCTTAATCCCCGTCGTCTTCTCAGGTCTCTTCCCTTTAACGGGTTTTTTTGCAGGCCGGAAAACAAAGAATCGTTTTGCAGCTCAGTTAGTCGTAAAAGGCGACTAAAGAAGTAGCGGTTTTGTGCCGGCTCTCTTGCACAGAACCGGACTGCATATAGTCTTTGTGCTACACACGGTCCATAAACTACCACAAAATCCCGCCTAACGGTGCACCCGTTTATATATGGCATATAGCCAATATATAAGTATATACGAGCGGGGGAACCACCACCAGCGACCATCAGCTGGTGAAATGAGCTATCACCTTTTTCTCGCAAAGGGGCTAAAACAACAGCATATCCATCCCCTGCGGGAATTCACCTGCCTTGGGGGAAGAAGCCGTCGCTGAACACGACGCAAAAATACTTGCATCTTGCGAGCGGATTGCGGATTTCGTAAAGATATCGTCCGGAGAGAAAGCGCGTAGATCTGATGTAAACGCGCCTTTAGGACTTTTGTAGGACCCTACAGTGCGATTTGTCCAACGCGCCGGGCAAGCGGGAGTGACTTTGAACGTCGTTCGAACGCCGTGTAATCATTACATAAATTTATAGGCATGGGCTGCTAAAAATTGCGTTGTTTTGCGTGTACATAGCATCGATTGGTAAAAAGCAAAGAATTTGGATTAGTACGAATCTAGAATGGCTACGCCAGTAACATAACTGCTGGCGCAGACGGCACTAAAAATGTGATTATCATGCGGCAGTAAAATGGCGGCGAAGACTATTAGCCTTAGCGAGCTTCGAACCAATTTGACTGTTTTGAATCAACCTGATTCTCGCTAGTTTTTGCAGTCAATGGCGCGTAGTTTAAAACTGCAATATGCAATTTCACCAGTATGCTGCTTCTGACAATCCCCTTTTCGCGTGGTGTTCAGCGTGGAGAGTCCTAGGCTTACCAGTTTAAATTATGTCCTGTAGGCTGTTGAAAATGACATTCTTTCGCTTAGCATCGGTTGGTGGGAAACTGGAGCAAGAAACACTCGTTTATAGGTCACAATACAGCTCTAAGACAAGCGGCATATGCAGTGACGGTGGGCCCTTTTATTTCCTGCGCAGAAATAGGGAGCGGGGGGGCGGGGATTACAGTAGGGACGGAAATTTTCCCGAACTTCCATGTAAAATCAATGCCTGCTTCCCTTCCCAAAAATTAAGATGTCTATATCAATGCTTTTATTCCTTTTTATTATGAAGGCCCATCGTAACAGTGCTCATTTTTGTCCAGGTGGAATCCAGTTGAGGATCAGCCCTCAGACCAGAGCTAAATTCCATGACTAAATTTCACGAAACTTGCCTCTGGCAGGTTAATTAAACCTGCCAGATTTAAGTTCAACTCAAGTTTGCAACGATATTTTGAATCTGGTGGTAGTGTTTGGATCAGTAATGACGTGTATAGTAATGAAGACCATTACAGATCGGTTCTTTGGTTTTTATTTCCTCAGCCTTGGCTTTACCAGGCAAAGAACCGCTCCCCCCCACTTTAGTCGCGTTTTACGACTCGCATGGGGCGCTCTGAGCTGCAAGTTTATTCTTTGTTCCCCGACTTGCATGGGTCATATTTTGAATCTCTGCAATGCACACAATGCAACATGGAAACCAATCCATCGCTTGGCAATCCCACCTAGAGATTAACGGACGCGTTAATCATTCGCCTACGCACCGCCGCGATGACTGCATCACGCGATCATGACGTCACGTTCAGTCATCACGTGACTCGCAGTTATTATCGAAGCAGAGTCATCACCCGCTGCATTGATTCGCGGAGCGCGGACGCAATAACGACTCGCATCAAAGAGGACAAAGCCAGACGTCACATCCAATCGCGCCGGCCTATCCTCCCCCCCAAGGCTGTGCGTATCAGACTTCAGTCTTCCGTCGTAGACCACAATAGGCCTGTACAGCCTGTTTTCATGAATAGACGTCATCGGCGGCGATGCAAGCGCTGGGCATTTTTCCATAGATTTGGGGATATTTCGCTTATTTTGGGATCTGATTCTTGCAGAAATACCCAGACATCTGGGTATTTAAAAAATAAAACGACGAAATCTGTAACGCGGGAGCTGTCCATTTGTAATTGGTCTGTCTTGAATTTTTCCCAATACCTTTTCTCACAGCGGTAATTAACGGATAAAAACGGTTAGCGTAATAAATTGCAATTATTCATTCAAATCAATTGCAAGCAATTGATTCCTGAGGCAAAGAGTCTCCTGGCCTTGGTGTCTATCTCAGCCTGGGTGGACTAGGGATGATGCCTGTGTT
>JAQIWG010004104.1:0-16617 GCA_034695025.1 Chamaedrilus cognettii | reverse complement strand
CAAATGCTTTTTCAGCGTTTGATAGAGTAAACTGGGTGAGAATGATGAACATTTTGAAACCGATAGGAGTAGACTGGATTACATCCCTACACGCATATTATTATATCATTTATTATCATTATATAATTATCACCCTTTATGATTATTATATATTTTATTATATTACTATACGCATTACTACACGCACTAACAAGAGAAAACTTTTTTAAATGCACAGCTTCAGCATTCGTGTTTCATGTGCAAATAGTATGACTTGAGTAGGACTTGAATCATTCTTGAGCGGTGCAGTTAATTTTATTATACATTAACTATATATACAAGCATAGTCACAAATATAGAGTCCTAGAAAAAACTATTATGCAATTGCAAACTCTAAATAGCAACTGAGATCAGTTAAGATATTTGAACTATGTAAGTACAACACACCCACACCATGCGACTGACTTAATACACGCTATAACACCTATAGCAGCTCACACATTGCAACCAAAACACCCTACATGACCTACATTGCCAAAATAAAGTCGTCTATTTTCATGACCCACGCCTGCTCAAAAGCGTGTGAAATAAAGCTAAATCAATTTCAATGACCTATATTTCCACTCAAAAGCATCAAGTGCGCGAAATTAAATTAAATCAACTCCCACGACCTACACTTGCTCAACAGCATCAAGTGTGTGAAATAAAGCTAAATCTATTTTTATGACCTACATTTGAAACAAAATTAAATCAATTCCCACGACCTACACTTGCTCAACAGCACCAAGTGTGTGAAATAAAACAAAATCTATTTTGATGACCTACATTTCCAGTCTGGATAGCCTCAAGTACGTGACCTACTTCTTCGTGCTTGCGTCCTTCATGACCTGCGTGCTGACGACAGTTCCGTACCGACCAAAGTATTCCTCCAGCTGTTCCTCAGTCGTTCCATTGTTCAGTCCACCCACAAACAGCTTACGCAGCATCTCAGGCCCTCCGCCAGTCTATACATGCATCATAAAAAACAACCCCCCTAGCAAATTGGCGATATATCGGCCAAAAACTAATTTTTTTGCCTCATATTTGCAGGGATTGAAGCAAAGATAATTTGACAAAAGTTTCAAAAATTTCATGAAAAATATGCATGCATTCAAAATTTATGGAAGTTTGAAAAACATTCCGTTGCTGATGCGTTATTGCACCTAAAACCTCACGCGGCTCAAATGTGCGGTTGATGCGGATTTTTAATTTTTTTACACCAACTTTCATATCTTTTGAACACATGCATATATTTGCTTGAAACTTGGGGAACTTGTGCCAAATTGCCTCAGCTTCAATCCCTGCGAATATGAGGCAAAAGTGTCAAATTTTCGCTGAGTTATCGCAAATTCGCTAGAGGGTTGTTTTTTATGACGCACTCTGTCAAATTCAGCGGTTGAAATAAAGCACGAAAAACTGTCCACAAATAGGCATTCAGTGACTACATGAGAGAAGACCATTCATTTTGCAAATTATTTTGTCACAGGAAACTTAGGGTTAAACAGAATACAATCAATTTCATTTAAATATCAACAACAGATCAAAAAGTAAATAGTGTCTCATATGTTGTGTTGGTTGGAAATATCAAACATATATTTAGTGCTCCAATGAAAAAAATTGGCCGAGATTAAAGATCAGCATATTAATGATATCAATGATATGTATTTTATACGTTAGGGTCTATTAAACGAAGAAGAAAAAGGAAAAAAATTGTCTAACTATGAATTAGTAAACTATGAATTTGAGCCGACCAAAAAATTACGTGTTTCACACAACATTTACAAAGCAATTACATTTAAAATATATTTTACTAAGTCAAAAGTACATCTACTTTTATCTCAACATTCACCTGATCTACGGTACACTCTTACTATAGCACATAACACCTATCGATGATGCTCTAGGTCTAACGATTCTGAAACTGCAACTTAGCTTATATTGCAATCCAGCAACACTGCTAGTTAGTACCATACTTCATAATCTCTGCTAGGCATTCAATCTTTGCACAAGCTAGAATTTCTAGACGATAGCAATCACAAACTAACTAAATTATTGAAAGCTCAAATGTTAAAAAGCTTCTAAAATTAAAATTCACTATCTAGAACTAGAACATATTGCAAAGAAATCTTTCAAGACATTTCGCTCTGCTATTCTGCTATCAATCTATGCAGGAAACATAAACGAAACCATGAACAAATGTCTCAGAGCTAACAGTTCAGCTGTGAAATATTTGAGCCTATAACAAAAATATAGTCAGCATCACAAATGCCCCTTATGTGCATCATTCTAAATCAGTGAATCTCATAAAATGTCTGCGGATTCAGCGGACTGAAAAACAGCTTTGACGCGCAAAGAGCATCGAGGAAATCACTTACAAATGAATCAAGTTGTATTACTACACTGCAATCCCCAAAAACTAGACCTCTAAGTTCGCGCTAAGCAGCTCAATAATATAAGCTTATATTAATATAATAAGTAGCTTATAATATTTACAACTTTCTGAAATTGGTAACCTGTATAGCACTAACAATGCTATTTATCATCAATACCAAGAAAGCAACGCCTCAGATTCTGATCTGTCTAACTATGTACATGCTAAATACAACGATACACTGAAAACTGACGTCTCGTACCTCGCCACTGCTCGCTAAACCTGAAACTGACTGACTTCTGCTCGACGCTGATCTTTCTGCTACACCTACAAATGAGCCGTGACAGCGCAGCTAAGGCATCTAAAGATAAAGTTAGATTCGGTTATCAGAGGTGGGATCAGGGCGTCGACCGGTAGACTTCTTCAGCGATGCCACCCTGGCAACCCAATATAACTCGACGACCGGTTTACTGGTAAACACGTCTTCACGCAAGCAATGGTTATACAATGTACATGCATGGTGGTTACTGAGTCGACGGCCTGATCCCGCTTCTGATGCCCCAATCTAACTCGAGCATAAGCTTCCAACTACAAAGTAGAAACCTGCTGCAAGCCCAGATGATATAACTGAAAACAGTAAGAAAAACTGTGCATAGATAAAATTGTGCTACAGTACATATATCAAAATATCTACGTTGTATCTGTAATTCTGTACCGTGATCATAATTTGTAACTAAAACTAGACGCCCTTCAATCTTTACTGTCTATTTTACAAGCGTTATTCTGTGTGAATCTAATGAAAAACTATGGTAGATCTACTAAAAAAAACTAACCGCCCTTTTGTCGTCTATTCAGTTAATGTTCATGCTTTCACACGGGTTAGACGCATTGCGCCCTGGTGAGGACTGAAAGAGTTGGACTTCTTTTATGGCTGGATGCTCCTCCTGACGCCACCAAATAAATAATTATCTGGCACTGGGTAAGTAGCTAGTGACGCTTCTGTGTTTAAACAGCCCTGCTGAAGGGCCGGTAACGCCGCGAGCTCGTGGTTCTTATAGTGGTTATAACCACTACACCACAGCACCTTGCTAGAAACTAGATCTGCTGCAGTGTAAAGAACCAAATATACATAAATCATTGATCAACAGATCACAGATAAATCACGAATGTCAACTATATAATATCAGAGCATTTAGATATAATATGCCTGCAATTAAACAATAATCTAGAAAAAAAAATCATATCGCATTCAATAATACATAAATAAATGTAAACCCGTTACGCCGTATGCTTCATAACATTGAGAACAATAAGAAAAATCTTCATAGATCGCTATCGCTATTGCCAACAGTGAGATAGCATCAAGTTCCACGTCGGTTTACGAAAAACTAAAGTTACCCAGCTAAATCTTACAAGATTTTTGCCCTTGCAGGCCAGGGAACAAATAATTGACTTGCAGCCCAGAGCTCCCCGGGCAAGTTGCAAGAGACGACTAAAGAAGGGGGAGCGGTTCTGTGCCGGCTCTCTTACACAGAACCGGACTGTATATAGCTCTTGTGTGCTACACACTAAACTACAAAAAAACAAAAATTACAAGATTTCATTAAATAATGCCGTAGTGGCAATTCGCCCCGGGGTCCATAATTTATTCAAGTAAATCGTCAAGAGAAAGGACGCACTGCGCTCAAGGGACTCCTTGAGGTGAGCAATCTCATCGTTCTTGGCCTGGAGTTCTTTTTGAAGGTCAAGGACGCGCTTCTCAAAGCTGTCCGACACGATCCGGTACTTCTGAGCCTAAATCAACCACATGTGCTTCTTCGCATAGTACATGCACAAAAACACCAAAAATATATACTCATAAACTGTTCTATGAATATGTACAAATAAATGAACCTATAATATATAATATATTAAATCTATCAAAATCAATGCTCAATCTATTTTTGACTGCCATCGTTACTACAAATCTACGAAAACCTGTCGTTCATTAGTTAATATTGGGGGAAATGCTTACAGGCATAGATTATTCAAGACTATAAACTATGACTATTCTAACTAAATATTTAGTGCACATCCACTGTCTTACAGTCACATCTCTTTGTCAATGACTATTATGCTAAAGTAACGAATGCAGTAAGCTCATATAAATTATCCCCAAGTAACATATTATATCTGTTACTGGGTACTAATTATATAATAGCTCTCCCTAGCTGTGGCTGGCTCGATTTTTACGACACGTTTGTACGGTCAAGATGGCGGTTCACATGGGGGCTTCCATTGTTACTAGTCACGTGACTGCCAAAGAGACTTGAAAAAAAAGCCAGGCCTATCAAAAGTTTTCAATTACTATTATTTGCACATCTGGCCTGCGCATGGACATGTGTGCATGATGTTTTTATATTAATTAATGCAAATACAAAAGTTACAAAATACAAAAGAGGTCATTGTTAGGGCAGAGTAATTTCATGTTTTGGGTCGAGCAGCAACCAATTTGTTTTCAGTAATAGACGCGAGTAAGACCTTTGATAGTTAAATAACTAGTCACGTGGCTACCAAAGAGACTTCCAGACAAAAAAGCAAGGCCTACCAAAAAAAGTTATTATTTGAACATCAGGCCTGCACATGCATAGGTCTACATGCTGTTTTCGTATTAATTGATGCAAAATACGTGGCATCATGCAATCGGTCTCTGGGGTGACTATCTTTAATAGAGGCCCGCAGGGGCATTATTAAAGATAGAACCCTCTTACCACCCCAGAAGCTCCATAGGGGCCTCTGGGGTTGTAAGAGCTAGGGTCCGCAGGGGCCCTCTTGCCACTAACGCAAAAAGCGTTCAATTTAACTCAAGTTTTCGTGTACTAGTTGACTTTCTGTAGGCTTTAAAAATATATTACTTGGTCCAGTGCAACGTGTTTACTAGCATAAACGGCATAAATTTCTAACCCAGATAATATCAATTATTTAATTGAAAACAAAGTTGACACAACTACATAAAAAATCCCCCAAAAAAGTGGAATAAATAGCATTCGACTAAAATGCAGTTCATCCTGTAGTCTAGGACATGAACAATTTAAAGCGATACATCCAAATATCAGACAACAGCAAAACCCGCTGTAACTTGTGTCAAGAACTATTGACTCAGTTCTCTAAAACTGTGAGAAGCACTCCAATAAGAAGAATCAGCATTCGGAGAATCGTTCACGTATAAAACTCCTCCGTCTCACCTCCCCTCTCCATTGCTCCACCTCTGCCTGCAGTGTCTGCATCTCTTCCGAGCTCATCTCGACCCCTACAGTGCAGCATCAACATACATGTACAAAATGCACTTATCAAGCATATGATGCCACAAGTAAGGTAATCATAATAGTAATCCATGCACCAGGCTTAGAGTCTAATTTTTGATGATTTGCTCTTCTTCTTCATTCCCGTCGGCCGTCATTGCTGACGTTGTAGCGCCCTCACAGTACCCTTCGCAATCTTCCTCCACCAATGTTTGAACATGTTTGGCTATATTGTGAGAGTCAGACTCAAAAGAATATCAATTTTTTGACAATATTCAAAGGCAACGTTTGGCAATATTAACTAACATTTGGCAACATTTGACCATGTTTGACAATTCTGCGCCAGACACTCAACAGAATATCAATTTTTTTTACAATATTAAACGGCAACGTTTGGCAATGTTAGGTAATATACTCTAACACCCCATTAATGGACATTATTATGGTAATAACATATTAAATAGACATTGAATTTGAAATTTTAATCAAACTAGCTTATGGCAAAATTAAAATCAATCAGATCATTACAGAACTGCTTAAAACTAGATATGCTATATATTTAGACTTACCGTTCATAGACTAAATATTTTTTTCTCCTCCCAATTGACAGCCCTCACAACTAGGCGCTCAGCCACCAGTCAATAGTGTCGATTTGTGTGACAATATTGTCGTTGTATATTATCCGGATTCTCTCGTTGAAAGTACCAACTATCCATTCACCGACCCCGGAGGGATGATAGGCTGAGTTGGCCTCTGGCAAGTCCGAGAAATGAATCTCTAATCAGCAACCCCGTCGGGAATCAAACCCGGGTCGCCTACATGGTAAGCGGCTACGATACCGCTACACCATCAAGACTTACTCATGAGTTAGTTAGGTAATATAACATTGGGCTTTTTAAGACTCTGCAAGTATTGTTGATGGCCTTTTAATATTGTAAATTGTTTGAATTCAGATCTTTTGAATTCGTGCACAATTTGTATAAACATAACAATTATCTAAAATATAACGCCATATGCGTCATTTATAACTTATCAGAATTCACTATTGTAATTGTAATGTAATGTTACTACTTTACATGTAATGTTAACTACTTTTTTATTGGGTGCAAGAAAGAAGTGCAGTTTTGGCTTTTATATATTGCAGACATTTTGCATATAGCGGCAGCTGCTGTATATTGCCGTCATTTCAAATTTTGCATCTTATCCAGTGTTGCCACTCACATATATAGAAAATAGATGATTTGCCCAAAAAAAATTACATAAGTGCGACAATATTCATTTTAGGTCTACAATCGGTCCCTTGCTGAGAATGATTCTTCACAAGATTTTTCTTCTTTGCTCAAGCTGCAGGACATGTTGAGTATCGGCCTTGAATGACCCAAATAAAATGTTGTCACATCATCGCCTGCAAACTATGCTAAAGCAAACCCACAGCTACATCGATTGAGTTCTATTTATAACAGCTCTCTCTATTGGTCAACAAACATCACGTGAACACAGCTCAACCTTAATATTTGACATTTTTGCTTTGCGTGGTAATTAATATCATGATTCCGCTTAGCCCAAAGGTGGATCTATTATTTGGGTAATTGTAAGCTTTGACACTATTTGTACCGTGTGATGAAAGATTGCGTACAAGTTATTTGAAGTGAGGGTGTGCACGCTGCGATATCTTACGCTGCTGCTAGTTAGTCATGGTGTACAAGATGCGCAAACGTAGGAGAGCGATTGGGGTGGATTGATACTGATTTGTTATCCAACATGGCGTAGTCTTTGTCCAAGCTATGAGAGGAGGTCACGGCCTGACGGGGTGTGAGCTGTAATTAGGCGACTGAGGGAGAGCTGTCATTGCGGCTGACTGGCATTAACCTACATACGCCTCGTAATATGGTTAAATTGTAGTTAAAGTATAGTGACAAAATCAAACCATTTTATCCTGTAATGAAGAGATTTGATGGCCTCTGCATGCTTAACTGCGTCAGACACTATTCGTTAAATTTTTCAAGTCAGGCACTGTAGGGGGCGGGGGGGGGGAGGAGCATTCTGGCGACTCAATTCTTTATCCATGAGTGATAAATTGATAATGTTGTCAATGCATGCTGTATAGAGATTTTGTGGGGCCCCCCTCTTTGTACCCCCGCTTTGTAGAGCCTGGAGCCGGCCCAGAAATGGTTCAGTTGATTGAGAAATATTTGATTAGGATGTAATTTTACTCTCGCAAAAAAATCATGCTATGGAACCCTATGTAAGCCCAACATCAGATTATTGAATTTGAATAGGGTGTTGGCCATTGTCTTAAATTCTTTGTGAAGTCTTTCAGTGGGATGGCAATAGCCTATTGATACAGATTTAAATAGTTTTAACTGCATTTACAAGCACAACTTATGTGTGCTATTGATTATTCACTCAGTTATTTTTAGTGGCATAATCAGCTTGTGAAGTCTTTCAACGCAGCATTGTGAAATCTTTCAGCGCAGCATTTCAAGACGTTCGTCACTGATCAAGACACATGTCTGAAGACCAAGACGACCAACATATGATGCTGTGGTCGGAGAAATTGGCGCCAGATGTACAGGAAAAAAATGAAGGTCACTTGCTTGCTGCATTTTAAAATAAGTAAACTATTGATTGCACGATATCATGATCATTTAATCAACATTGGCAGTTGTTTGGCTTTGATTTTTCGTAGTAGTAGTGTGTTGTTTTAAAATGATTAGGGTATATTCTAATATCATTTTGTCACATGACGTACCCTTAATATAGACAAGACAGGCCTGAGCATTTTAAAATTCACTAATAGTAGTGTAGAAGATTATCATGGTTTGGCTTTCAGATTGTGAAATTTTTGGTTGTCTTAATTTATCCTGTTATCTAATAAATGATTCCTTTTTTTTAGTTAATTACTATCAAATTTTATACTAAATTTCATACAGCACTGGTGGTTATAAAATGCAGTGATCAGTGATCTGTGCAATGGTGCGTTCTAACAGAGACGGTGAGATCGTACAAGGGTGGGGTGTTGGAGGTCGGCCATGTCCACCGATGCAGCGTTTGTCACAAGTCCTACACCTCCCCCTCGCATCTCCAGCGACATATTAAGACTATACACGCCGGCGCAGAAGTTTTAAATAGCCCAAAGAAAATTGCCCCTCCGCTTGGTTAGTTTGTTAGAATTTAAAATACTGGCGGGTTTTTATTGGGATTCAGTATTTTTGAGACTGTCTAATTGTCTGTATAATTGTCATTCTAATTGAATGTCTATTAAATTTTTATATTGTGACTAAGTTATTTAGCCTTTTTTTGTAATTTTGGCATTCAATTTTTAAATTGTGATTAAGTTATTTAGCCTATTTTGTAATTTTGGCATTTGGATAATCAGAAGAATTAATGTATGTGTTGATTGCTGAGAAAATATTGAGAAGGATTCACTTTGAGCACTGATTTTGCATACGGCTATTTGCGCTGTATTTAGTTTTAGAGTTAAGTATGTTATATTTTGAATATAAAATGGTTCAAATATTGTAAAATATACTTTATTTAAATTCATTTGTTGACATGCTTGACATGTTTACATTTATGTAAATTATATTTTTATTAAAATAATGCAATATCAGTGATTGAAGACTAGTTGACATGTAGCAGACAGAAATGCAGCAACAGAGATGGATCTTAAATATCGTACGATCCACCGCTTAAGATCATCACGATTTATTCATAATGCGGAGGCTTGGACACAAAAAGGAACAGTATAAGTGTTCTAACTAGATAGCAAAGGTCATTATTATTAATGAAGTCGCAAGATGATTATATTTCAGCATCTGAAGTCCTGGTGGAAGCGCCAGTGGGACCCACCGCCACTGAGCCGCCTCCGCTGTACAATCAGAAAAGATCGTACGCCCATCGCTGCGTTGTCTGTCGTAAAACCTTCACGTCTCCATCGCACCTGCAACGGCACGTCAAAACCATTCACGGCGCCGGTACAGGAAGTTTACAAATTTTTCTATTATGAAGCAATGCTATAATTAAGAATTAGTTGACATGCAAATTAATTACAAACAATGCGATAATCCAAAGTTCATTTGGATTATCGTAAAAAAAATTGTTTTGTTTATTTACTTTCTTGTAGTCTGCAACTAAATTTTTATTAGCAAGTTTGCAAGACATTTAATTATAATTCTTTAAACTTTTATTTTTTTAGATATGAATTAAATTCTTTAACATTGTGTGTTTTATCTTCGTCGAGTAATGATAAGATTTTGACACTGATTTAGGTAAGGGATTAGAGAAGGGTGAATGCCAAACCAAGCCAGAAAATCCTGCACCGGTCATGACTCGTAAGATGAAGGAGAAATTGATCATCAAATCACGCACAAGCTCTCAAAAATTGTTAAAGAAATCAAAGATGAGCTCTAAAAAGATGATGAGCTCTAAAAAGATAACCTACCAATCGGAAACGAGCTCTGAGATACCGGAGAGCCTATCAGAGGGCAGCTCTCAGAAAACAGAGTCTGGACTTACTGAGGAGCAGGAGCGACTGCTTCGGATGTGGTCGGAGAAGGCTGGTCCCGATCCAGATGAAACAGGTTTGTTGCCGTCCTCTTTGTGCAAGGTTCACTTAACTGAGCATTTTTCAATGATGAATAAAACTGTAGTCTTTGTAGTGACTTTAAAATATTTTTTAGTTTATGTATCGATGTATGCTGTACGCCTCACATTTTGATTCCAGTAATTTTTATAGTGCCTCTGAGAGAGCCTCTGAGAAATTTGTGAAGGGTCGAATTAACTTGTACGAATGTTTGTCGAATTAACGTGTACGAATGTTTGTTAATGAATTTAGTTGTTTGAAAGTGTGGCTGTCGTTCTGGCTAGGTATGTTAGCCAACCATGTCATGGCTAATCGTGTTAGTCATGTTGCAATAACCATGTTGTAGTTACTGATTACGTTGCAGAGGGTCCTGATTCGACAGATCTTTCTGATACATTCAATAAATTGCATTACCTGTCTCTATAGTTACCTTGGTCGCAAAATCGTGAGCGTGTTGAATTCATCATGAAGACTAAAGGCTCTTCTTGGTTGCAGAGGAGGGGATGGTACTCCCGCAGGCTGCAGAGGGGGGTGCAAGCAAGCGTATCGTGCAGGTTCAATGCGCTCTGTGCGACAAGTCATTTAGCTCCAAATGTCACCTTCGACGCCACTTCAAGAAGAGTCATGGTGGGTTTAAACGATTTTAAATCAGCGTATTTACTAGTGTTCTGTCAAACAGAAGCATTGATGGTTTATTTGGATGCCAGAGTAAAATAATTCGCAAGGTAGATATTGGGTTGTTGGAGATGATTCAGCACCGCTAAATGTTTGCAAAAAAGAGTGAAATCAAGTTTAGACTATTGGCCTATATTCATTTGAACTGCATAAATTTCCTATCTAAGTTAGATTTTCAGTGGACTTTATGTGATGGAATGCTAGGAACATAACTGACAATTGACGCTTGCGTTATGCATTGTCTGTTTTCTCATCATTCGCCAGTGCTGTATTTGAATAATTTAGATCTTTTTTGTTTTCTTTACGACACACCTGGAATTGTCAGATGCTCTAGACCGTAGACCAATTCTATTGTTTCCCCACCAGCGTCTATTTGTTCACAGAACTGTAGGTTTGCGTGTGCGTCAGGCGTGGGCGCCAAGTTGTCTGGGTCGCACCAGTGCTCCGTGTGTCAGACATGCTTCACCTCCGAGTGTCACCTCCAGCGACACTTCAAGCGCTTCCACACGGACGACAACTTCACCATGCGCAAAAAAACCATCACCTGTCCGGGTCAGTGGTGCACGCAGCCGAGGCTAGAATGCTCTTCAGTGTGAATTGCCGTCGATGTGGGTGCATGTTTCGTTATTTGTATGGTGCTTGGAAGTGTAGTCGATGCGTAACTGATTACGACCTAGTTAGAATGTGATGATTAAATTATCGTCTCAAATTTTGTTTGGCAGTGACTCGATATTAATTATGTAGGATCAATGGTGAAGTGATGAGCCAAGAGTGTTTTAGATTCATTTTGAATTTTGCATTGATAAATGCCATATGATTGGGTATTGACTCTGACATTATTTCTGGTTCTTGAATCCCTTGCATTGAAATAACTGCCCAATTGAAATTTTTGTAATTATTGCTCATGAATACTAAGTCAAGAGATAATAGAAAAACAATGTTCTTTTTGGCAGCTGGCAATTGTCTTTAAAAGACCAGTTTGCGTTTGCAATAAACCCTTTGAATTTGAACCCTTTGAATTTGAAACGGCTTTGAATTGAACGGCTTTGAATTTGAAACAGCTTTTCTTTCAATTGCAGTGTGCACGATAAAAGTGCGCAATCTTGCTTCACTGTCGGAGCACATCAAGAAGAGTCACCCCGAGACTGGCGTGGCTGAACACCAGACGATCCAGTTTGCAAACAAGCAAGGTCTGAACTTGATCCATATTGGGTCATCTATTTAATCCTTGCTACTCTCACATTTAGTGCTTCAGAGCGAGAGGATTAAATGCTGCAATTTTCCGGACAGTTACTGCTTCATCGACCGAATGCTGTCCTCATCAGCATCCACCATTGCAGTTAGACATCTAGTTTTAGCTAGATCTGGTTTTTCTGCTATTCGCAGTAACCTTACCGAAATCTTACTTTTTTCATGGCGTCACTTTTCTGGGGCTATTGAAAAAGCTTAGGCAATGGTGAATGCTGACATGTGTAGTTCTGTTTGTAGTCCTGTCCTGTGTGTTTGTAGTTCTGTCAGTAGTTCATCTGTTTGACGAAGTATTTGATTGGCTGCTGCTTTTGTGGTATTTAGGTTAGTTCAACAAATGACCATTAGTGCCGCCACAGTTTTTTGGGGGTTTTTTGTATTTAGTTCTTTGTGTGTAGCACAAAGGTTATATACAGACTTGGTTCTATGTAAGAAAGCTGTTGCAGAACCGCTCCTCCTTCCTTAGTCGCTTTTTATGACTCACTCAGGGAGCTCTGGGCTGCAAGGCAATTCTTTGTTCACCGGCCTACAGCAGATTGCTGCCAGAGTGCTGTCCAGTGTCCTGTCGCCAGTGTGTAGTACGGTGCTTGTCGTGCGCAGACTGAGAGGTAGTGGTGCGCAGACTTTGAGAGGTAGTGGTGTGCAGACTTTGAGAGGTAGTGGTGTGCAGACTTTGAGAGGTAGTGGTGCGCAGACTTTGAGAAGTAGTGGCGCGCAGACTTTGAGAGGTAGTGGTGCGCAGACTTTGAGAAGTGGAAGATGGAGGAGGAGCGGCGCACGTGCTCGGGGTTCATGCGCCGGCGCGGCATGGACTGCAAGAACGTGCTGCGCTACTACTGCCGACGCAGCGGCACTTACGAGCGACGCGGCACCGGCCGGCGCCAGACCAAGAGTCAGGGCACCTGCAAGGTCGGCGCCACCTGCCCGGCCTTCATCAAGGCAGCCTTCTCTCCCACAGGTTAGTGATTGTAACTTGTAGGACTCGTTTTTAAATTAATTTTTTATTCAATTTGGTATTACGCGCCGTCTTTGATTACTAGATTTATACGACTTTGAATGCTTCGCTGACTGTATTTTTTCATATGCAGCTTTAATTCTATTTCATTAGTTTCTTTTAATTGTTTAATCACTTTGCGTAAACTATACATAAAAACAATTTGGTTGATGCAATAGTCATCTCTTATTATGATGATATTTTAAAATATACTTTGAAAAATCACAGACACGTATTCGTTTGTTCAGGAATGTTTGTGACGCATTCGTTCGCTCAGGTGTGTCTGTGACAATTCGTTGCTTTGTTTGTCCAGGAGTATTTGTGACGTACTCGTTCGTTCACGTCGGTCACGACACGGACCTCAAACACCTCGATCTCTCGGCGGCCGAGCGACAGCAGATAGCTGCCATGATACAGGCCGGCATCCAATTTGACGACATTCTAACTCAGGTTATGTTCTAGTTTCTCAGGAGTAGATTCGGGTTTTAAATTTTCCCATCGATATGTTGATCTCTCGTGGCTTTTTTGTTATTGGCTTCATATTAATGTAGAGATGCACAAAAATAACATAAGATGACAGTTATTTGTGAATTGTTTTTAATGAATTCGACCATGTTGATGATACATAATTATATATCTTTTCACTCCGTTGATAATAAACAGCTCTTTCATCCATTTTCTCCATTTCTTCGATAATTTTAAAAATAATTTTACCTATTCTGGGCTTCCACAAACTGGCTTTATGGATACATGCGGCAAGCAGAGGTTCTAAATGGTATCTTATGATATCAAGACTGACTAAAATTCATTCTTATTGCAGGTTCGTGACAACCTGTCCGCGACGCAGCTGTCCCGCCTTCACCTCATCCAGCGCCGAGACCTCAACAACATCGCTCGCGACTTCAACCTGCTCGAGCACGCCAACCGCAAGGGCGACGGGTCGCCGAGGAAGCCCCGCGGCGCGCCCCTCGCGCTCGGGGGGGGCGCCGCGGCGATCAGACCCCCGGTGAAGCGGCGGCGCTGCGTCAAGGAGGACCTCACGGAGATCGACAACATGATCACATACATCCGCGGCGCGCTCGAAAGCGGCGACAGGAATGCCATCGCCGTCGCAATGAAGGGGCTCAAGTCTGTAACGACCGAGGTGAACACGGCGGTGCTTGCGCCGCAGGGGAAGTCGGAGGGGACGCTGATGAGTACACTTGGCGGCGTGCAGCTCGGCAATGCGACAATTAACGGCGCGACTCTTGGTAGTGCAACTCTTGACAATGCGATGCTTGGCAATGCGACGTTTGGTAATGTGGCGATCGGAAGCAGACCGTTTGGTAATGGGTCGTTGGGCAATGGCCCACTTGGCAATGGCCCACTTGGCAATGGGCCACTTGGCAATGGGCCACTTACCAATGGGCCACTTGGCAATGGGCCGCTCGTTATTGGCGGTGGACCGCTTGGTAATGTGTCGCTCGGTGGTGGACCACTCGGTAATGTAATGCTGGGGAATGTAGCACATGGAACGCATGGAGGAATGCGGTCCATCGCCGAGATGCCATCGACATCAATGATGCTGCCCAGCGCCAGCTATCTCGTCCTGTAGGCTCAATGTTTATGGCTATTATTTCAATTGACCGCAGCAGAAGCAGCATAGCCTGAGGTATTTTACTTTCAGTGGTTTGCTGCTTTGGTACAAGTTTATCGTGGAAGATTGTGAATTTGATGCTTTGCTTTCAATCAATGGCACTAGCTTGCGCTTTCATAAAATATGGTACGCAAATTTTATTATTTTTAAAAAAGATTTCATTACATGGTTGATAGTAAGTGATTTGATGTATGCGTAAAAACTATGATTGTAACGAAAACTAGGAGAGTGTTTTTGGTTGTTTCTTGGGAAAGATTGAAGTGGCAAAGTTTTTATGAATCTGTGGAAGAGGAATTGAAGCAAACCATTGTTTTGGTTTGAATGAATGAATTGTGTGTGTCATCTTTCAAAGAAAGTATACAGATTCATCCCAGATGTGGCGTGCTCTTTAAATGAATTGTATAATAAATTTGTAATATAGTTACTTACAGTTGAATTTAATGTTGTTTTCGCTGAATTGTAGAATGCTTATTTATGTGATGGCTGATTATTTCTGATATAAATGTACAATTATATTGTACTTGGTGATTCAAATGAAATTTGACTTCTCTTTCTCGACAGCAGATTTATTGCAACAGAGGCTTGGAGATCAGATTTTCGTGTTAGCTATGTTCGTAATAATTATTACTGTCTCAGGCAGCTAAATAAATGGCTGCCAATCAGTCGTTACTGTAGCCTAAGGTTAAATGTGCTATCGTGCATTTTTTTACAATTGTGAATCTTCGATTTGCGATGTTTATATTATTCGGATTATCAGACAATAAGAATAACCTGATTGTTGGCATGTGATTTTCACCTTTAAAAGGCTTATATTTGGGTATGCTTCATCCGTGCTAACGATTCAACAAGGAGACAAAGCAGCACTGCTCAATCTATCACCTGACCTGCTTCAAGTAACATTCGATGGTTAAGCTACTGGCATTGATCGCGCCTAGCAGCGTTGTACATCTTCCACGATAATAAATTACTGTGCATAACAGTAATGCTCAATGATAATAATAATCTGTACTCAATATCGTAATTATTAGGATCCATATAACAAGATTTCAAGCCCGAGTATGAGCGCAATCAATGAGCGCGATTCATTTATTGCTTATTTGACTGGACAGCGTAGATGTAAATATTGGCCATCTTGAACATCAACCAATCATTAATGAATGTTTATAGGTCAACCAGGATTCAGCGTGCACGTGACATGTAGGCCTCAGGGCAGTGGTGCCAGCTCTGGCTATATATCCCTAGATTTGGGTATGTTCTTTGATTTAGGGATATGATTTTGAGGAATATACCCAGCATCTGGGTTTTTTGAAATATAATAATTATTTTTAAAAATACCCAGATGTCTAGGTATATCCCTTAAAATCATATCCCTAAATCAAACAATTATTACGCATTTTTAAATGAAAGATAGGTATTTCTTGGTCTAAATTTGGAATCTGGGTATTTTTTGCTGAGATACCCAGAATCTAGGTATATTCCATTTTGATCCACTGGCATCACTGCCTCAGGGAATTTAATTCAAGATGGCGGAAGTTTTTGTTCAAGAATGGATCTACAACGATTAAAGGCGAATATTACCTTGTTTACCTTGTCGCCGCCCCGAGGCCCCTCTCTCCCCGAACCCGCTGACGGCTCAAATGGCTAAAAAAGCGTTGCTGCTTATTTCAATCCCCTGGTTCCATTCAGGAAGCAATCAAGCTTGCCTTTGAAGGCGTTAACGTTTGTTGCCTGGACTATGTATGTATGTATGTATGTATATTGCACTTTTAACGCACCAAAAATATGTCATGCAAACGGAGATGGAAAAAC
>JAQIWG010004103.1:0-16623 GCA_034695025.1 Chamaedrilus cognettii | reverse complement strand
CCCCCGACAGGTGTAACTTCACCATAAGTGTTTTTAGATTTTTTAACCGTGGCTGTTGTTCAATGAGTAACTGATGGCATGCGCCTGTTCTGCTTCAGTGACCGTTCATTGGTGCGTGACGATGAACGCCGGACGGATGGAGACTGACGGTTCAGCGGCGCTCACCACATTCGACAGCATTGCTCTGCTGGAAAACTGAAGCTAAGTTATCTTGCACCACATCCTAGAGAATATTGGTTCATGATGAAATATTGTTTCTTTGATTGACATGATCTCTGAAACTGAAAGGAAGGGTATATGAAGTGTGTGTGATGAATGTGCAATGATAAATGATAGTGAGACATGGGCAATGAAAGCCTATCAAGATTTGAGCGGACAGCGATGAGAATGGTGAGATGGATGAGCGGGGTGTCTTTGAAAGAGAGGAAGTATAGCGCCGATTTGAGAGCTATAATGGGGTTGGAGGCAGTGGGGGAGGTGGTCAGAAACCGACTGAGATGGCTGGGGCATGTTTTGAGAATGGAACTGGATGATTGGGTGCGGAAATGTTGGCAGTACATAGTACGAGTAAAATACGATAGGCGATAAAGTACGGTACATAGGTATGGGTACTAATGGATGCTCAAACTGCTATCGCTTTCTTGTATTTTGTTTTGTATTTAAACAAGTACATATAATTGTTTTATATAGTCAAATTTGATATACTTTACACTTGTATTTTGACATTTTAGTTTAAAGTCCTGACTTTTGAACGTTTTGCATGCTCTTGCGCAACTCTTCAGATAGCATGTCTTCATTTGAGTGCACAACAATGGACTAAGATAAACGTTGTCTCGCAAAACTGAGTAATCGAAACTGATAAACCTGATGAAGACGTATAATATAAACTTCTGAGCTGATGAAGCAGCGAGACGTCTGTGTTCTAGATATCAATCCATATCGTAGTTCATTGAGAAACTTTTCTTGCACGCTATGCTTAAAAGTCTTTGCATTTATTGTTAAGCACTTTATTTGTTGGCTCTAACACCTAGAAATCAAGTCGCCCACTTAGTTTCATAAACCTCGTTCCAAAGAATCGTCTGGGCAATCTTGCAATAGTATAATTGAATGGTATATTAGAATGATGCTACCTGCATGAAACCATCTTTAATACTAACTAAATATTTTGTTATTGCATTAAGTCTTGTGAAGAAGTTGGATTAATATGAATATTCGTTCTGAAGTGTTTTTTGATACTAGTTGCTTAACTAAATATTATAGTAGCAGATCCCCCATGTAGTACACACACATTGTTATATCGGGTGTAGCGTGTAGGCCTAACTAATGACAATTACAGGGAGCCAGTGACCCATAAGGGCGCTGTGGCATTCTGGTCAAGCTGGATTAAGTTACTTGCTTATATACACAGGGTGCGGGAAAGCATCGAAGTCGCTGGATTTTTATGTGTAACTATTACAATTCATATCTATTATATATCTATATTATACGTAACTATTATAATTTATAAAGATGACCAAAGTTTGCGCAATCATGAAATTCTTTGGAATGTTGAATAGCTATAAGCGCGATAGATATGATCAAGCTATAAGCGCGATAAAGATGATCAAGCTATAAGCGCGATAAATATGATCAAGCTATAGGCGCAATAGATATGATTAGCCTATAAGCACGATAAATATGATCAAGCTATAGGCATGATAAATATGAAGAACTGATCAGTCACCTGATAGTGCAAAAAATGACAGCAAATATGTTGACAAAAATATATTTAAATATGTTAATTCTACACGAGAAAAATGGTTATATAGAAATTATTATAATATTTTTAAAAGATAGGCATATGATAAAAAAATATTGATCAGGATTTGTCAAAAAATGGAATGGCGTCTAAAAGCTCAAACAAGTTGGTCGCTGCACGCCATAGTTACTCATATAAAAGGCCTACTGCAGCGGAATTCTATATATAGATGCTTATTTTAGTTTAGAGTTAGTCAGCTCAAGGGTAGTTTAGGGTTAGGGCAGGTTTATTTCATGTTTTAGAGCGTGCAGCGACGAATTTGTTTGCACTAATAGACGCAAGTCAAAAATTGCTTCATCACTTAATCGACTTAAATTGAGGTGCACACCATAGAGCATAGTGCATACCATTAAATGCCTTGCCCACCTCTGAACAGCTAAGACACTCGACCTGTAGGCGATTGTCTCTGTCAGAGCAAGATAGAAGCTTTTTTACTTATGTTGAAAATGATTCAGAATTTTTAAATCGCAAATTGGTAGAAAAAAATTAAGCCGACCATTTTTTAAGCACAAATTTTGGGCATGAAGTTTGGTCTTCACCCACCCAGGTCGTGAGTGCGCCTGATCCCTGTGTTCTATCATTTACGACCCCTCCAGATTTTGAATTAGATTGATGCCACTAGTGGACGAGGAACAAAGAATTGGCTTGCAGCCCAGAGCACCCCGGGCGAGTCGTAAAAGGCGACCTAAAGAACGGGGAGCGATTCTGTGCCGGCTCTTTTCCAAAGAACCGGCCCGCATATACTGTAAAACATGAAATTTCTGCTGCATGTTATTTTTGCGATTTTGCCCCTCAGAAATTCACTGCACTTTATTTTCGCGCTTTTGAGGACTTTCCATTACAATAGCTTCGGCAGCTTTATATTTGCTGCATGCAATTTGAAATCGCAAGTTTTCCCAATTTGCAAAACTTGCGAAAATTCCACGTACGCGACAATTTCATGTTATACAGCAGTCCTTTGCGCTACACACGGTCCCTAAACTACAAAAACAAAAATAAACGCCACTGGTGTGTCATAGAAATCAAGCAATTTTAGATATGTGATGTATGAAATATTTATGAATACATGACAAAAACAGGTGGTTAGCTTTCTGTCCAACAAACCACACAGTGCGTCACGACTGTGGGTGTGGGTCCAGTGTGAGAGTAACTTGCAAACTGATCAAAAGGCCGCTCGTTATCAGTTCTGTCACCGATCATATTCTCGCATCAATATCTCAACACTACGATCAATGTCTTGTACTACGACAATCAATATCTTAACAGGAGATTGAAAAAATAACCCTAATATCAGTTTCAGCAGTGTCGGTGCGGCGTGACTTTGAGTGTCATCGCGGGGGGTCAATAGATGACATGGGTGTCACTAGACGACATGGATGTCACAAGATGACACCCGGTGTCCTTCAATGGCGCCTAGCGTCATCAGATAGCACGGTGTCACTGATGTCACTAGATGACACCTGGTTTTACTGTGTGCGCTCGTGTCACTGAGGGTCGGTGGGTGTGAGCGCGACGAGGAAGGAGCGGATCTGCATGGGCTTGAGGACGACCGTCAGCGTAGAGGGGTCGACTGGGCTGACATATGCACTCATCGCTACACACACACACACTCAGTCTTGTATAAAATGACATTTCAGAAACTTGAGGAGAAACATGCATATGAGCAGTTTGGGATACAGGGGAGCTAGGGTTTCAAAAATTGCTAAAATCTGATTGAATTATACACCAACAGATGGCACACCTCCTATCGAAGAAATTTTGTGGCCATTCCTGACTTGAGTGAATGAGGTGAGAACTTGGACCTCGCTTCTATCTGAACCGCATTTAAGAAACCTTTTTATGGAACCTCAACTCTATCTTAGGTTCCGTAAAAACTTCACCTGATACGTGATCCAAATTTTATCAGTGAATGATATGAAATCAAAGATCTATGAATAAGTGGATACAGCAGGAGTCCTCAACCGCAGTCGGCGCAGGCTAGACTCGTGTGACGCCTACATAAAATGATGCGCTGGTTGGCAAAACGGCATATAAAATGATCATAAACTAATATTAAAACCTTAGAATATACGCTAGGCCTGCATCCTGCACTTGAATAGATAGGCCTGCACATAGTGTAATTATCATAGTTCAACACAGCTTTCGAAGAAGAGCGCCCATAAGTTCAATTTAAATGTCTCTTGTTGATGACTGAACGTAGTTAAAATAACATGATCTTAAATAAAATATTTTCTGAATTGTAGTTAATAAGAAACTCGATTAAGATTTAGGAGTAAACAATGCGTCTGCGTGCTTGGAACCAATGCTTTGCCCACCATGACATTATTTTCTATTTTGGGATCCTAGCTTCCTATACGATGACTCAAGCTGTGTCCACTCTTCAATACGTCCCTGTATGAAATAGACTATGGTAGCCACTGTTTTGGGGATTTGATCCAATAGACTATGGTAGCGTGTACGTAGTGAAATGAGCTGACAACCATTAGCACTCTGTCAACAGTAGACTAGACACTAAAGAGGTGGTCAACCTTTGCCGGTCGTGCCGTAGCTCGCGACGTTCCATTGGAGGCGCGTGGCACTGGCGAGCATCTGATTGGCTCCCAGCGTCACCTCGTCCAGCGAATCAATGGAGAACGGAGCAAACAGGTCCTGGGACAAATATCACTGATTGACTGAGAGCGTGACCTCAGCCAGCCAATGAACAGAGAGCAAGCAGATCCTAATAGAAACATCCAACAGGCCGAGTTCTTCTGCAAGACTGCAAATGTGTTACACGAGAAGAAACTAAAAATGATTTCTTTCAAACTGCAGTCAAATACTTAGACATTGCCCAGCAAAACTGCTCATATTCTCAATAAGCATCATTAAGTGAGAGAACGCTGTCTCTAGCCGGTAAAGATGCTGTCCCAGCAGAGGTGCAGTCCCTACCCGCAGGGACACAGAGGCGGGCTGGGAGAGGGTGCTGTCCTCAGCGCGCTCGTAGAAGTGCTCGAGGCGCAGCAGGAAGCGCGCCGGGCGGTACTGCTCCAGGGTCAACAGGTGCACGTTGGGCGGCAGAGCGCGCTTCAACCCCGACCACTGCGCCGCACATTTTGAGTTTGGGTTAGGCACCACTACGCCACACATTCAGAGTTAGGGCTAGGCCACATAGACGCATACTTAGGGTTAGGGATACGATACAGTTCAGCTACAGGTTTTTACGCGAGCTTTTAGGCTTGCCACTGCAGCTAATATTTTAAAGATCATGTTAATCAGTAAATAAACATTACAACAAATCATTAGGCAAATGCTCTAAAATGTTCACGAGTTGTGGTAACATTTAATATTGAACACACAATTAATTTCAAAATTTATTTTAAATTTATCAATAAACAAAAAACGATACTTAGCGTGAGTGACTGAGTGAGTGAGTGCGTGAGTGAGTGATGAGCACCATGGTGCGGTAGAGCTTGCTGTAGGCAGCAGGGTCGAGGGTGGAGGGCAGCAGGGAGAGGGAGGGACCCATGAACAGTCGCTGCGCGATGTCTCTGTGCTGCATCGCTGAGTTCTCTATCTTGTTCAGCACTAGGTAGTGCTTCCCTACACAGCCAATCGGAGACTAGCACGGCATTCCTGCACCAGCCAATCAGAGACAAGCACAGCATCTCTGCACAGCTAATTAGAGACCAGCACGCATCCCTGCACCAGCCAATCAGAGAATAGCTCTGCATCCCTGCACCAGCCAATCAGAGCTTCTCTCCTCACCCCTGATGTAGAGACCCTTCCCATCCAGCCCGGTCTCATTGAGGGCCTCGCCCTGAAAGTCATCGTTGAGCAGACGACGGTGAACCTGGATGGACACACGCGCAGAGGCACATACATACACACGCACACACACACAGACACATACATACTCACGCACACACAGAGGCACATACACACACATGCACACACACAGAAGGACATACACACACACGCACACGTAGAGACGGACACACGCACTGAGGCACATACCCACACACACACGCAGAGGCACAAACACACACATGCAGAGACGAACACACGCTTTGAGGCACATACACACACACGCACACACACAGGCACATACACACACACGCACGCACACAGAGGCACATAAACACACGCACACATAGAGACCCACACACGCACAGAGGCGCATACATACACACATATAGATAGGGTGAGACCGCATGGAGAGAGGTATATTTTCATTCAAAAGTACTGAAAGTTCTTCCAAAAAATGTTATGATCAAGTTTACCAGCGGATAGATAAAGGTTAACTTATCTAGCAATTTTGCAAGCGGCTGGCTTCCATTGCTTTCAGGAGAAGGTTCTCTCACCTAGGTTCTAGAACTAACCAAGCCTCGACCTTTCTTCACTAGAGTAGTAGTATTAAATTTGGATTATAGTCCTTTTCGGCGATTAAAGGCGTCCTCGAGACCAACAGACCCAACAAAACTGTTAATTATCGTTTTTGTCTGCTTGGTCGTTTTGAACTCTCAGTTGCTGCAAAACAAGATAAACCGGCAGCAAAGCCCTAGTCACTAGCCCACTAGGCTAACAATAATCTAGACACGTGACGTCATGAGTGTACATTCTAGCACAACTACAATACAAGGTGTACTGAACATGATGTAATGTGAACTGTGAACTTAATTCTAATGCAGTCATCATTTTTCAGATTTCATTAGGCTGGTTAATTTAATTTTTAACTTTTTGCAACGATTTTCCTAACTTTGGAATTGAAACAAACTTTGGACCAAAATTTTGTCATCCAGTATCAAGCATCCCCTCTACAATTCCGCAAATACGGAACAAAAATAATTATGGGACACTGAATTATCGAGATTTAACTACAAGATTATTTTTTATGAGCACTCATTATATCAAAGAGCTGCATATCCACTAGAGAGACACACTATGTATACATCAGAGAGCTTTCAACAAGACTAGAGCGGCACAGACCATCAGTTCCATCTGTCCGTCCTGTATGCTGGCGCCGCCTTGTGACCGGTCTGTGAGCACTGTCAGCTGAATGTCCCTCCCCACATCCTGATTGGACACACACAGCGATTAGGGTTAGGGTTCAGTTTGTGCGTACATATTGACTCTAATCCTAGAGTACAAAGAGGATTAGGATTAGGGTTAGTTGCATTGGTATATTGCAGATATTTAGATGTATCTCATACCATGTACCGCGTAGATCTATCAGCAGAATAGTAGTGGTATACATACTGTGTGTACTGTGTAGATTACAGATAACTATTGACGGTGAAGTAGTAATTGTACACACCTGCATGTAGATACGACTATTGACGGGGTAGTAGTTGCCGGCTATGGGCTCAGTCACTGTGTAGTTCCACGTGTCTCGATGGTCGCGTCTGTACCAACAAACACTATCAGAAACACCGCTCCACATTCTCATTGAACTAAGTTCACATAATATTGACTCTAATTATTTTTAACTCTAAAGTTTATGTAAAAATCTTTTCCTCATCATCCAGGGCAGTAAAAGAAACAACATCATAAATAAGCTCATGAGGCCCTCATACCTTGCATGCTCTGACACAGTCACTAAATGAATTGAAGACCTGACAGGAATATAGAGCAGATCAAGCAGGGACTGCGAGGGAATAAGGGGTGGGGTGGGGTGAGGGCAGGGTTTGGCGCGTAGAAGTGAAGCAAGTAGCATAGAAGTGAGATAAGAGCGTAGAAGTGAGGCGTGGAGCGTAGAAGGGAGATAAGCGCATAGAACTAAAACTAACCTCCTTCTTATCGTGTAATCTGTCAATGTCCATGTTTTCACACAGGTTTACACGTTTTCGCCCTGATCAGGACTGCTGGAGCTGGGTTTTTATGGCCGGATGCCCTTCCTGACGTCAACCAAATGCATCATTATCTGGCATGGGGTTAGCAGCTAGCGACACTTGTGTGTTTAACAGCCTTGCTGAAGGGCCTGTAGTGCATGGTTTCATAGTTGCCGACGCCGGGACTTGAACCCCGGTTATCTGGACTCAAAGTCCGACGCCTTAACCACTACACCACAGCACCTCACTGTGGTGTAGTGGATAAGTACGTAGTAGATAAGTGCGTAGAAGTGAGGCACGTACACGCGTTTGAGTAGCTCTCGTCCATTGGCATCGGTGTAGAACGTCTGTTTGGTCTGCAGCGACGTCTGATAGCGAGAGATGATTTCCTTACCCACCTTGTCTCTGCACTCATGGAACTAGGCTGTCTGTACACTCATAAAACTAGGCCGTCTATACACTCATAGAACTAGGCTGTCTATATACACATAGAACTAGGCAGTCTCGACACACACAGAACTAAACTTGCATCTAGAGACAAAATTGTTCACCAAACGAGGATATGGTAGAGTTGTGTCTTGAAAGGGAACCACTCAACCAATGGGGATATGTCAAACTACAGTCTAGTGACAGACCCACTCACCCAATGAAGATACGTTAAACCTGTGTCTAGGGGCAAACCCACTTCACCTATTGGGGAACAGTTAAACTCATGTCTAGGGACAGACCTCTCACCCAATGGGCACAAACTTGTGTCTAGGGACAGACCCACTCACCCAATGGGGATATGTCCGACAGTGTACTCGACCTCGAGATGCCTGCTGCCCTTGTAGAGTCTGAACACCTGGCTTGCCCAATCAGAGAATGTCTGCTGCACCTCCTGCACCTCTGACCCCTGCACCAGCCAATCACTGACAGGTTGAATTTTGCTAGCTCCAACTTTGAATCAACAAAGTGCAATACATAAATATAGTTTATTCAGACACAAACGCAGCCTAGTTAGCTAGTGTTACAGTAGGACGTAGCTGACACAGTTTATTTTTTACCTTTCTACATTTTTACCTATGTTGAGATTCTCTCTAGTTTGAATCCATTTCTCGTGTAGGCATGTTGTCAATATGCTGACACCTATTTGTCTAGGAACTCAGCTTTCAGGACATCTGGATATCAGCGAGCTTCCATGTTTAATGACTTTGTACGAAGAGAATTGACACTTTGCATCTGTGCTAATCTATTTAGTCCTATACCTCCAATACTGAGTTTCATCGCTAAATTGCTAAACTGACGTTCTGTGAAATTCTGTTCTATTACCGTTCATGCATCAACTTAATGTGCTGTCGAGCTCATGTCATTGAGTGGAATCTGGATTAATGTTGGAATGTTACACTGAATTCTTGTAGTCTAGGCACCGGCCTTGGACACCGTATAAAAGGGCAGAGCACCGTGAGCTACAGGGAGGCGCTATCAACTGTCATCACAAACTCTGTTGCGTTGTTATCTAAATTTAATAGTTAATAGTTACTAGACAATACTAGGTAACACTAGAGTGCCAGAGAAAGTAACTCAATAATATAAAATACAGACAGTTATATACTGTAAAACATGAAATTTTTCTTGCGTATCTGCGTAGTTTTGCGCCTCAGAAATTTTGCTGTAATTAAAATTCGAATTTTTGAGGACTGCTCATTACATAAAGCTTCTGGTGAATTATAATTCCTCTTGTAATTTTCGTGAGTTTGACCAATTCTGAAAATTCTCCAAAATTACATGCAGGTGAAAATTTCATGTTTTACAGCTATAATGATTGAGACTGCATCTATCAGATGATTGATAGCTACTGCCTTAATTATAATCATTTATTATACATGTACTTATTTTATTTTTAACCAAACCAGTTCAAAGAAAGCAAGGTAAAATATAGGCCAGCTGAGTAAACGCACGAGAATGAAAACAAAAAAAGGTCAAGTAAAAAAAAAGTTGTTACACAATGGCCCACCGCAAAAAATGACCCTAATGTCCCCCAACCTTCAAAAACTGATCGATTTCAACAGCTGGTTACCTTATTTCCTTGCCAGCATTACTTGAAGTAGGAGAACACAAAGATATAAATCTTGACAATCAACGATGTAAAGACTGTAAAACATGACAGTGCATGTAATTTAGGCAGATTTGTCTATTCAGTAAAATCCATGAAAATTTCATGCGCGAATAAAGCTGGAGAAGCCTTTTTAATGAGCAGTCTGTAAAAAACGCGAAAATTAAGTGCAGCTAGATCTGTAAGAGATAAAATAGTGAACATAACATGCACAAAAAACGTCATGCTTTACATCTATCACGACAGTCGCTAGTAATAGAACCCATAGCCCCTCACCTGTACGACAGAGGTCATGACCTGGGTCGCGATGGGCGTGGCCACCGTGCCCTTAGGGCGGAAGATGTAGGGGTCGGACTCCTGCCCTGACCCCTGGTCCTGGGTCCCGTCGTGCCCCGCGTACCAGAGCAGGGACTGGGTGACGTCTAGTGACAGATTGCGCTCCAGCTGAGTGACGCTCATCAGCAGACCTGTCGTACCACTGAACGTCGCGCTCACGTACTGCAGTACAGCCGCAGCAGTGCCATCAGCAGCTGCAGCAGCTTGACAATAAGCTTGATCGCGCAAGAGGCACACAACCTGACTACGTTTTTTAGACACGCTTCAATTACTTGCTAAGAGGCAAACTTACATGTAAGGCACTGCTGATAGTGGCTTTAAATTATTATAATACTTGCTTAAAACATAAGGCTACACTAAGTTGAACCAACCTCATTCTTCATGATGATGTCGGCCATGTTTGTGTTTCTCCATGCAGTCGTTTTCGCAACGTCGTCTGTGCGCAAAACTTTAATAAAAAGAGCTGATGCAAGAATTGCTATAAGTGCTGCAATAAAAAATAACGCAACAAAGGAAGAAACAAGAAAAGCGTGTCCTGTATTAGATCAAAAGAGTTATCAATCGCCAACATTATGCTTTCTTCTCGAGTCCATGCCAAAGGATTTAGACCATCATCAACCTAGAAAGGAACTCATCAACGCTGATCGATACACAAGAAGGAGATTGTCAGAGGCAGCATAGTGATGGGATTGGTTTACACTATATACACCCAGTTGCTGCAAAAACCAGCGAGAATCAGCTTGATCCTAGACAGCCAATACAAGCCAATCTAATAGCCTCTGCCGCTATTTTTCTGCCTCATCACAATCCCAGTTTTTGGTTCCATGTGCGCCAGCAGCTATATTACGAGGTAAGTTCCTCTAGGTCGATGGTAGTCCAAATTCTTTGGTCCATGCTAGCAGCTGTACAGTCTAGTCTGAAGAAGACGGGATATAAATAAGCATTATTAATATCTGACAAGAAATCAGACCAAGGTTGACAAAGAATGAGATAGCAGAAGCCGGATAAATAAAATAACACCTCTCTTTGCCAGTTGATGAAGTAGGACGAGTCCAAGTGGAGGGATGTCAGCATGAACTCACCGGTGCTGTTGGTTCTCCTTGATAAAGTAGGACGAGTCCAAGTGGAGGGGTGACAGCATAAACTCACCGGTGCTGTTGGTTTCCTTGATGAAGTAGGACGAGAAGCCGAGGGGTGGCAGCATGGACTGAAAGACGAGCTCGTTGATGGCCTTGCTGCCCATGTGGTCTGGCAGACTCGCCGTCGCCGCGGTAATAGGCACTAACTGTAAATTTATGATACAGAGCGCGTCATGAAAAAGGTGCCCCTAGCAATATCACAAATACTTAGCATTTACACAATTTTAGCACTATTTTATCAGGGTTTATAGCTGTAGCGGCCATGCTATAAGTGTAGCAGCTATAGTATGTGATGACATGAGCGCTGCAGACAGACCCGATAGTCAATCTCGTATATAATTAAAATATGTTATAATCATACCAATGAGAATATATATATGCTAGATGGACAACATCACTGGTCTAGCTGCTGTAGTGTAGAAACTGCAGGATAGCGTGCCAGCTGCAGAGAACATGAGAACTGCAGACAGATATAGGTCAAGTAGAAATGCTTGTGTGCTGCAGACAGACCTGGTAGTCGACCTTGTTCATGTTTGAGTCTGTGACGGTGTAGGCGCGCCCAGTGACAGGCAGACGCACCCAGTGCGTCCCATTGCGACCAATGGGGTTGTAGATGATAGCGACAAACTGAGACACAATGCGACCAATGGGGTTGTAGAGGATAGGTTATCAAGGCAGGTCAAGAAACAAATAGATGTAAAGAGCCGTGAAATATATCCATTGAACTGGATGGAAATATTAAACAGCGATACTTTGGAAGAATTCGATGGCAAGGCGCTGTCGTGTAGTGGTTAAGGCATAGGGTGTAAGTCCAGAAGACCAGGGTTCCAGCCCCGCGCCGGCAACTATGAAACCATGCACTACAGGCCCTTCAGCAAAGCTGTTAAACACACAAGTGTCGCTAGCTGCTAACCCCGTTCCAGATAATTATTTATTTGATTGGCATCTGGTCATCCAAAAACTCAGCTCCAGCGGTCCTTACCATGGCACAAAGAACTAAACTTGAGTAAAAATATAAACATTCACAGAATAGACGAAAAAAGTTGGTCAGTTTTAGGTTTATCATTTATTTCCGAAACTCAATTCTTCAATTGAAACACAATGTTAGAGAGATGTGTCAATGTTAACTCAACCTGCATGTTGTTCTCAGATGCAGGACAGTTGGACACGTTGGCGAGAGGACAGAACTGCACTGTGGGCTCTGCCGATGCACTGGATAGTGGCAGCAACTTGGCGAACGAATCATTGATCACCTCCTGCATGCACAGCCATATAGAGAATAAAAGCTGCCCCTTGAACAACCAATGAGAGCACAGAACAGAGCCTTCATGTGTGAATGGAATCTGCGACATCCATTGCATGTTATTAAATACAATTTCAAACTACACTTAAAAACAAAACAAAAAATCCCAATGGATCAATTATTTTAAAAGAACTTTGCCAATAAATTTCTAAAATGACATTTTTAAAATGACATTTAATGACATTTTTAATGACATTTTAATGACATTTTTAATGACATTTTAAATGACATTTTTTTATGACATTTATTGACTGCAAAGCACGCAAATTTTGATCACACAATATCCTAAACCCTTCCATCCCATAAACCTGAGAGGCTTCCACCAACTCTGCCTCCCTACACACCTGGCAGGCTGCTACCCCCTCTGCCAGCTGACGCGCGTAATCAAAGGCGACGTGCTGCATCTCGGTCCCACTAAAGTAAGAACAACAGCAGGCCTTTAGGACAAATATTTAACGTTTGTTTAACCGCATATTTTAGTTAAAATGTATTAGCAAGATGGCGCCATTTTGAAGCATTTTTCGACATTTTGTGTCACTATAATGCAGCAAAACCAATGAGCTATTAAGCACAGTTCATTCTTACACTAATTTTGAAAAGTTTTATGGCTTCTTTAAAAATATCTATTTTGCGCCTCCTAGACGCTGAAAATTAGTAGAAAAAGAAGGTAAAAGCTTATCAAGGCATGCACTCAGGACAGAACATGCTCTTAGAGTAGAACAGAACAGTACAGAACAGTTCCGAACAGAAAAGTTCAGTATAGAACAGTTCAGTATAGAACAGTTCAGAACAGAACAGTTCAGAACAGATCCGTTCAGAACAGAACAGTTCAGTTCAGAACAAAACACTTCAGTTCAGAACAGAACAGAACGTCACGACAGCCAATGTGCCGTGACACAATATCCTTTGTCTATTCTCTCTAGTCACCCAGTGAAAGTAGTACTGCAAACCATGTGGTCACACCATGGCATACATAGAATTCTTGTATCAGAATAATAGGCTAAGTATACTAAAAACATAGCTCATCAATATTCTGAATCTGGTTTTGTGTGCATATAAACAGGTTCACAGCAGCGCGGTCCCAACCCCTCACATAACATTAATCTTCAGTGCCTAGCTGACACCATAACAGCAAGCCCAGCCCTACCCCTCACCCAAACCCTAATGTTAGGTTGCACACCTGACTGCGTCGTGATGCTGCAGCACACCCATCGCCCGACCTGGCAACAGACAATGAGACATGCACCGCGCTCAAGCTGCACCCTCATAGGTTACATTAGAGAGATAGAAGGAAAGAAGGAAGACGATCGAGGCGCTTGAAAAGACTTACGTTAAATCTAACTGGGGTGCTTGACAACCACCACAGGTAGATTTTTTGTCACAATTTACGTCAGTCAACCAACTTCAATAAAAGCGCCTAATGAGCCTCAGCGCCAAATATATTTAGCCATATTATTAATTTAGCTATCATATACAGAAATGATTAGCTAAATTAACTCAATTAAAGTAATTAATTAATTAATACCATAATTGTAAAGAGGCTCTAAGTTTGTAGAAGGACTCACGCAGAGTGTCGACCTTGAGGAAGCTTCCCTTCTCTTGATCCAAGTCGGATAGGACGTCTAGCTGTTTGCACACCTATACAGGCACACAGACATGCAGGCATAGAGACACACAGACATGCAGGCATACAGACACTCACATATGCGACAATAGGAGCCCCTGTCATACGGTTCAACAAAAAAAGCACTCCATCAGGCAGCTCTGTAGACCTACAACAGACATGCGGCAACTGCTAAAAGTGAGAAGTTTTAAGTGCCTCTAGCGCGTATCTCTATGGATACTGCATCATATAATTCATGAAAAATTAATCTGAACAGCACAAAGCAATGCACGAAAGTAATGATAGCTAATATATTTGCACAGCTCTTGACTTCAGTGACATTTCACATCCCAGCCTAGTCCCGGTGTGTCTTGAAATCGATCACTACTGACGAATATATAATTCTAAACCATTGCGAAATAACAAAGATACTAAAACTACATTTCTGCCATTGAAGTATCCACTGTTGACTGCACATTCCAAGACCCAGCCCCTCCCGGCCGCTATCACACAACCTGCAGAAAGTTGTTGGACGAGCGTTCATAGCCCTTGAGAGCTGGCCGGCTCGTGAAGAAGCCGGTGAGGTAGGAGTGCGCGCCGGTGCCGTAGGGGAAGAAGTCGTCCGTCTTGCTCGAGTAGGTCATGTTGAGTCTGTTCATGGCGTAGACGTAGCACGCCGGGGTCGAGTAGATCACGTTCACCTTGCTCCCGTTCAGTTGCTACACACACACACAGACAAACACACACACACGGTTTGTCACATCGACCATGACGCCAGAATGATATTTTTAATGACACCAGACGCCTATACTACACGATTAGCATTTAGCATTGTTGTCAAATCAACCGTCAGTGGTTTAAGATGCATGATAGCGAACACAAGCAACAAGCTGTCATATCACTAAGAAGGGTCACTTCACTATACTAGAAGCAAATGCTAAATGGAAAAGTCTTAGCCATATTTTTGGAAGTGAAATTGATCTAGGCAAAAACTAATGTGGAAAATTTTGGATAGAATAAAAACTGAAGAATATGACAAGAAGAATACAAGCGCTCGTTGTATCTTTCATACAGTGTAATAAAGTGTAAGAGTTTTTACCCAAAACCATGAGTTTAAACAATTGTCAATAGCTGAGGCCTGACAAGAAAGATATATGCCTCTCTAAATCATCTCTAATTAAGCAATGAAATTATGTGTTGAGGCTCGGATGTAAGAGACCCGCTCATTCAGTTAGCTAGGGACAGACTCGTCACTAATGATCTAGGGACAGACCCTTTCGTTGACGTATCGAATGAGTTTGTCGTAGTTCTTGAAGTTGACGCGCGCGTTCTGATACTGGAAGTCTGACCCCATCGTCATCATTATGTGATTGGTCATGAAGTGCCTTGCCTGCAGCGCACGGAAGCATCTGATCGGTCACAAAGCGTGTCACACGGCATCAGACATCGGTCACAAAGTGAGTCACACTCAAAGTGTACCGGCACTCAGTCTGATAAATATGCAAGAGCCAGTCTTCAAAAACTTCAAGAATACCCTGATATTTTCTGTCTTGTTTGGCACTAAAATGGCCCTAGTGCGCTGCTGTGCCGTTAAGCAACAAACAAACAAATCAAGATTAGCCAGCAATGCATTTACAAGAAGTCAACGAGAATTCTCTGATATCATTGATTGAGATAGTTTTTTTATTGTGGAGCAATCAATACTTGAGTAGCGTGTACAATTGTGCAATACACGTCACATATCAAAATATTAACCAAGTTATCGCTACTTAGTGGATGTGAAATGCATAAATAAAATGAGGAAAGGTTCGGATTCTGCTCACGACTAAGTGAGATAATTGAGTGTCAATGAGTACAAGTGAGTGAAAGTGAGTGATGGAAACGAGATTAAATGAGTGCCAGTACGAGTAGCGAATAGTGAGTGATTGAGTGAGTGAATGAGTGAATGAGTGAGTATAAGTAAGTGAGAGTGAGTGAGACCTGGTCGTTAGCAGCGTTGATGAAGTCATTGACCCTATCCTCCACGTTGTAGTCCTCCAGTCTCGGGTCATCCTGAACAAATACACACAAGTCCATCAAGGTCTCGTGTGTCAGATCTAGCTCATAAACTAAATCACTTTTCGCCAATCTGATCACAAAATTTCATCAACGAGATCAAACGATGATAATCTCACCGCGCACCACGCAAACATCGACGTTCAAGATATAAATCGTAGATGACAAGTCTTATTCATGTAAGTTCTATCGTAAGCCTTTCGCATGTGAGATGCTTAGAAACAAGATTTCGTTTATCACCAAAACAACGTCATTGCTTTGATTTGCAAGTGACAGTGCAAAGTTTCAAATAAAACTTTGAAGAATTTGGAAGAATTGTCAATGAAGAACTTTGCAAATTATCAATTTGGTTTAAAGCCAATAAATTATCTTTAAATACTTTAAAAGCTAACTTCATACTATTTGGCAGTAAAAAGCAATCGATAGATGTTAAGCAGTTTAAGATTAAACTGGATGGGAATATCTTAGAGCGCACTGATCGTACTAA
>JAQIWG010004102.1:0-16624 GCA_034695025.1 Chamaedrilus cognettii | reverse complement strand
AAGGTCTGAGTGGAAGGTCTGAGTGGAAGGTCTGAGTGGAAGGTCTGAGTGGAAGGTCTGAGTGGAAGGTCTGAGTGAAAGGTCTGAGTGGAAGGTCTGAGTGACGCCAAAGAGCGACAAAATGCTACTTGCCTATGCTACAAATTATTCAACCCCTCAAAGAGGCCATTGTTAAAATTGTTGGTAAAAAATACTGAGAGAGGGGGCAGCATCAGAACATTCCCTAAACAACACTGCTACGGTGGGTCAATAAACTTGTAGGATATCTCACACTTTTAAAATATGCATTTGTGCAAATGTTATTTCGTGGGTTTATTTTGCACATTAACTTACACTAATTAATGCCTGATATGCGCTCGAAATGCTCTCTATTTATCAGGCTTCTAGGCACGCCTCGAATCGCGTACGCAGGGCTTCCGTTAAGCTTCTTCTTCTGGCGTTCAGACGCCAAGACCCACGCGTTTTGTCGTTTGTAGATCTTCATTTTCTAGCGTCGCATTTTCCATGAGCGTGCTAGGCTAGTATACCATATAATTATGTACAAATCAATACCTTTTGAAATCTGGCGTCATTAGACGCCAGGGGTGCGACTTAATTTTTGGCGTTTGCGTGAAGATCGGAGTTCGTTTTTGCGTCTGAGACTAATTTTCTGGCGCCATAGACGCCGCGACGTCTGTTCACGGAACCCCTGCAGTCTATAACACTAGTGTGCAAAATTAGCAAAATTAGTAAAATTAGCAAAATTTGCAAAATTTGCAAAATTTGCAAAAGCTAGCAACGGTTTTTGGTCCGCCGCTGCATATTATGCCGCTGGCTGAAAATCTGTAGAAGGAGGGGGGGGGGGGTAAGGGAGGGCACTGGGGCCATGTCCTCATTTAACGAGCTCACCCCTCCAGCAACGGACCTGTGGCCCCACTTAATGTTTAATCGCCCCACCAGAGAGCAGCTTGAACAGAAATAAACAAACACAGGGACAGAAAAGTCCTCAGGAAAGCAGAAGCTCTTTTCTTACATACACGTAGTAGTTCTTTGCGAGCAGAGGCAAGCCCTTGTCTTGACATACATGTAGTAGCCTTTATTTAAGAAACCTCCTTTAATTCCTGCCCCTCCTTCTCCGCTCTCGAGATCTGCGCGGAAATAAAATTAGCTTCCATAACACTGGCGCCATCGAGCGAAAAATTCTTGCTGCTGGACATGCTGGCGGACTGCTGCAGCGGCGACGATTGGACTGTACATAAAACTGGCGCTGTCGATACCGCGCCGCCGCGAGAGGAATGAGAGAGTATCGCTTTTACGACAGCCGTCCGTGCGCGTCATCAACCCGTATATTAATCACCGTTTCGCGTCTGTTGTGTCGCCTGTAGGTGTTGTTGAAACGAAACCGACGAGATTATCGTGAGAGTATCATAGTAGAAGCGCAAGCATTAGGGGCATAATGACTGAGCATAATCGCTCGAACGCAACCAAAGAAATGTTAGCGATGATGGATTGTTTTCTGGCATTGCTACATGTACATGTAGCTTTGGGTTTCGCGCCGTGCACTTGTCTGCTGTGGTGATCATCACTTAGGACTATTTGATTGCACTAAAAAGATGCAGGATTGGCAGAGATTGTCAAAATTCTGCGACAAAAATTCTCTCGATGCACGGCTTGCACAGCAGCAACCACCATTCTTCTCAATTGTAGCTTATATTATAAGCTAGGCATTGAAAACTTGCCTCAGGGATGGGCACGTGCCTATAAATGTGTCGAGATTTGTTGAAAAATGAAGCAATCAATCTGCGCGCGAATAAGCCGCAATATCAATGCCGCTTCTGCGCAACTGAGCGATATTGAATCAATAACATTTATTGCTACTGACGTGCGACACTGATACGACTGCGGCCGTAATTTCAACAACGCAATCAAACCAGTACGAGTCGTGTCCGATTTCCGACACCCCTGTTGCATTTAGAGCGACACATCCCGAATAAAGTCAGATTATTTGTACGAAATTTATTGAAGTTACGATAATGTTCTCGCTAAAACAATCCTAAAAGCCGTACACGTGTATCTCGGATTTTTGCTAATGCAAAATTGCGAAGTGGCATCGCTCGGAACTTGTTTCTGAAACGCCTCGCGTACAAGTTACAACCAACGGGGTCCGACACTGTTTCAAGGGATTCGAAAAACTATTAGACGGTACAGATCTCGGAAAACAATTTCCGAGTGGTCACTAGATGAAATTAGTATCACGCAGGCTCAAAACTAAATATTGTTGGAGGGCGGGGGGGGAGGAGGTGTAATGCAAACAGTAGCGTTAAATTGCGGGGAAGGGGATACGATTCTTCATAGTTTTCCCAGCGGAAGGAAGCTTATGAGCGATTTTTTTTGTGCAAAGTTTAATGCTTCGTCATGTAGTTATGGGCGCGATCACGTTTTACAAGCGACAGCCGCAGCCGACACGTTTTTGAACGAGAACCGTTGAAGAGAGAACGCGCGCTGCGACCGAGAAGTGGCGCTTCGCTCGAGAGTGCCCCCGCCACCCACTCACGCCCCCCGTCCCACCCACTCACGCCCCCTCCCCCCACTCACTGCGAGATCCGCTCCTCACTGCGTGCTATAGCTCGGTCTACACGTCGGGATGCTGACTTCACTTAATCCGGAGGGTTTTTTGTTTTCAACCCGAAAATGAAATGCTCTCCAAAATTTCTCGAAAAAAACGAAATAACACAGCGTCCGGCCCTCCGATCAAAATCGTGAAGGGAGTTAAGGACTTCGTAGCTACCTTCTCATCATCCAGGCCTTAATGCAAGGCTCTATTCAGTGTATTTAATCAATAACATGACATTATGTGTAGTCACAAAAGCAATATGTAAAGTTATAAAATCCTCAATATAACTTTACTGGTGTATAGAAGCCGTGCAGTTCCCGAAATACCAAAAGGCCATTTAAAAACGGGCAGTTGCCAAAACCTTAGATGTCAACCCCCCCCCCTCTCCCTCCCCGTTTTTGTATGGACGTCAGCGCCTCTCTGTAAGATTATTTGTCCGACGTCAGTGATGGAGCAGTCTAGGGATCGTCAAGGTGGCGACGTCTAGCGTGCGACGTCGAAATTGGAAATGTTAAAGCAAGAGAAGAGCACTCTGCACAGTTGTTTAAAGAAGAGTTGACATTTTGTATAAATAGAGTTTAAATTTGATTCGAGATCATCTTTGCCAATAGGCATGGTGATAAATTGATCTGAGATCTGTTTCACGCGATATGTTTGGCTCTAGCCGTGATGTTAATCTCGGATCGAGATGTTAATCCCTGATTAAACAATTCGATCGCGGCCTGATTGCTCTTCTCCAGCTAGTTGTGTTTCCGAAATATTCAAAAACGTATATTTTTCTAACTCCTGTAGCAATCGGATGCCTTATAGATGAATTTTGGTCATGTTAAAAGATATCCCGCCCCCCCCGCTGATCGTGAGCAGTCCTGTTGTTCCGGTTGTTTCCCAAACTGATATAGTTAATGCATGTACATGTATTATGCTACGTAGTCTATTATATTTTATTGAGGTAGCGCATTTTATCGATTGTATATTGTCATTGATTGAAACGTATTTAATGAGAACCATGCTAGCGCCACTGGGACCTTCTTTAAGTCTCCCTTTTCAAGTAGCTCGTATTTTATAGATCGAATTGCGCCTGCTCATTTATAAGCCAGTATATTATATAAGCCAGCGATTTATATAGTTGTTTCGCTGCACAAACATTGCAATGATTTAAGAATCCCCCAATACCCTACGTCTCACGGACGCACGTCATGCGACCACTCCGCGCAGCCTGATGCTGTCGGCAAGGTATTTGATTTATTAGTTCGCGATATTAATTAAAGCGCGCCGTTCGATTTCTGTCAGTGATAACTAGATTTGAGACGCGGCTATGGATATAGTGCTGATGTTGGCTTCTTGCGTACGGGATGATTAGAACGGTGAGATAGAGTGTCTGCAAAAACTACCATAGATTGGTAAGAGGCCTCTAAAATTACGAGTTTATCGCGCAAAAATAGAGTTGCTAGATCGATTTTTGCTAAAAGAAATTCGAGCCATATGCTAAAACTCGCCTTCATTTAGCCTAATGCAAATTTGTCTTCCTTAATCCCAATACTGTCAAATGTAGCCTACATGATTGTAAAGCATGAAATTTGTGCTGCACGTCATTTTCGTGGTTTTGCCTCTTAGAAATTTAGCTGCGCTTAATTTTTGCGTTTTTCTGCAGCGTAATTTTTGCGCAGTGCAATTTTTGCGTAGCGCTATTTTTGCGCAGCGCTATTTTTGCGCAGCGCTATTTTTGCGCAGCGTAATTTTTGCGCAGCGCAATTTTTGTGCATGTCATTTTCGCGAGTTCTATTGATTTACTAAATTCACCAAATGCATGCGAAAAATTAGTTTTACAGTATATTTTGAAAGAAAATTATCTTTAAAACTAAATTGCAGACCTTAGACGCAGTACATGCACATCTTTAATTTAATAAAATGTTCCTTTGCATAGTGAAATAGTGTTACCGATCTATAACAAAACGTAGGCGAATGAAATCAAATCTTCATGAATAACTCTATAAAAATCATAACAATTTTTATTAAATAATCAATCAAATTAAGACTTCTCTTATTTGCCTGTATCTAAATTTACTATCAATCAGCTACATTCACAAATCAGAGAAAATATACAAATTTTGACCGACACTAAGGAGAAAATAATGTATACAAATAGAGAATACATACGCTGGAGGGAAAGAGCTGTCGACTGTACATTGTACAGGTGAATAGAACTCTACAAACGTTACACTCACATTGACGTTACTACAGACGAGAGGATCAACAAAACTTCATAATCCCACATGATTTAAACTTTCAAGCATCCTATGAAGCACGTAGCTATATTCTACACAACGTGTGCGTCGAAACCGGTCTTTCACAATTTAAATAAAAACACCTAACCGGATCAAAATGGTTAATAAATATCAGATAGGTTCATTATCGATTCAACCAAGAAAGGATTTTTTAGATGATGAGGGCCGAATGTCTTTTTCTGGGGCGAAGTGCTGCTGATGCATTTTGTGGGGGTAAAAACATCACACGCATTGCTGGGGTCATGACTCATGCAATGGGGCCCCGGTCTCAATGTGGCCCCGGTCTCAATGGCACCCCCCCCCCTGGTGCAGGCGTGCAATCTTGCATCACTTCATCGATAACTAACAGCCTTTTTCGTCGTCTAATCCGTTAATGTCCATGTTTTCACACAGGCTTAGACGTTTGCGCCCTGATGAGGACTGCTCGAGCTCGGTTTGTATGGCGGGATAGAATAAAAGTGTATTTCACTCATGCAGCATGTTGACCATCTACATCAAAGTCATTTAGGCCAACAGTTGTTCCGAGTCTGGATTATAAGCAGGCTAATTTCCTTTATTTATCACTCAGGCAAACAATCCTGGGTTCTATTGTAGCCAATCTTGAATCACTAGCAGCTTACTCACTCTATCAGTAGTCAACTGACAGTAACAAAATAGGCAAAAATAAATCAATACGTACACACAAATTGCACCGTCGAACAAAAAATACAAAACCGCAAAATAATCACCTGTTATGATTTACTTTAACAATCATACTTTCACAATTCAGTCGACCACTGTTAGAATTTGAGGCTGTTCATAGGCCACTGACGAGCTTAACCGACTTATTTGATGATTTTTGGTTTCAAATAAAAATAAACATCGCACCAAAAAATGTTTACATGCGGAAAAAAATCACGAAAATAATTCTCCCAACGGACAGAAGAAATGCAGACTATAATTAACGACCGCTCAAAAATTAAACTTTAAAAATAACAGTAGAATTACGACATCATGCCATACCTTTATTCTCTGCGTTCAACGATGAAATCTGACACATATGAAACCCCGTACGGACGTAATGGCAATTCAATGAACTTACTATACAACAACGTTCTTCTGCAAAATCAGCATAATGCAAACTATATAAAATTTCAAGCGTATGATTATGAATTAATACCAATAATTAAAGCCAGTAGAATGAGCGGATGCAAGTTCGACAGTATTGGCATGCAATCAAGATGGCTGTTTAAAAGGAAGCCAGCTAAACCCATGATGACATGTCTAATCTGGTACAGTACACAATAATCAGCTCTGAGTAGAAGCATTCGTGCCTGTTAGACATCAAGCATTATGAACCAGGAATCATAATCACCGATCAGACCCGTAGCGTGAAGGAGGCAGGGGGGGCAGTGCCCCCCCTGCTGGAAAGGTCAGCCCCCCCTGCTCTCAAAAAAGTTACTATTAGGTCTTGCCCCTCCTGCGCTTTGTGGAAAAAAGCCTTTGCCCTCCCTGCTCTGTGTAAAGTACAGCCTTTGCCCCCCCCTGCTTGGTTGATTTGTGGTCATTCATATAGGGGGAAAAATGGATACCGACTCTTGAAGAATGGCTCAAAAAATTTCTCCCAGCACCTTCCCCCCGTCGCGCGAAAATCTTTGCCCCGCGCCGAGTATGGTCACGCTACGGGGCTGTCACCAATACGGTAAAACATGAAATTTTCGCAAAATAAAGCTGCAGTAGCTATATATACATGTAATGGCCCGTCCTCAAAACCACAAAAATTAAATGCAGCAAAATTTCTGATACGCAAAACCGCAAAAACAACACGTGGCAAAAATTTAATGCCTTACAGTAATTTATCAAATGATCAGAAAACAATTCACAAGTCAGATTTAAATGAAGCAAAATTGGATTGCTGAATAAAATTACATCATTATTCTCTTTGAGCTGGACAGTGTTTGTTTTAAATCATTTATCATTTATGTTTTACATCCACTTTTTCATGCTAGCACAGGTTTGACATTTCCCACGATGAGACTCCCCCACACTCCCGATTCTTTGCCATCTCTAACACCAACGACACACAAATAGTACACAAATAACAAGAGATAGAATTTCCCTAAGATTTGATTCAGAACTTCCTTAAACAAAGATTTTCTAAATTGCGCTAGTGAATCACATCACAGTATAATATTCTTTACGAGGAGCGGTACTTTAGTACAGCAATGGAAGTCAAAAACGTCAATAATTATTACTAAATATCATTTCCAATCATATTATTGCGCTAAACTACTGCAAAAAACTCTAAATTGCGCACTTCGTAGATACATATTTAACTTGCATAGAACACTAAAGAATGAGAAAAAGCATAGCGATGAAAACTGGATAAAAATTGTCTGAGTTTTTTGGCATTGGAAGTGCAGCAAGAGTTCAAAGCATAGCCACCCTGTTTGGCTTGAAGGCAAACCTTGGTCTTGGACCAACAATTCTGCTGCGCAATTACTGATGTTTATAAAAGCACACCTTATTGCTACATATGAATAAAAACAAATAGATAACCACACGCGACATACTTCCCTACCTAAAATAATTGCATACAGCTTCAACTGTTAGAGTAATCACTGCACTCTAATTCTGTTCCCAAATTGGTTCCCGATGACGTCATCAGACTCAGAAATGGACTCTAAACTCACCGTTATAATTTTTTTATCATCCATATCGACATCTCATGCAACGACAAATACTTCCCTGAATAAAAACACTACGATTTTCGGTTTTGTATTCAACATGAACTAATTCCGTACCGAATGGTTCGCCGATGACGTCACTAGACATCAAAACTGACCCTAAACTCATTACAATTATCACTATTTCACAACAATGTAATGCAAGGTAATCACCCTCGCAGCCTGCTATTCAGCCTCCTACTTGTGGCCTCCCGCGCGATAACGAGTGCAATCATAATGAAAAGTACAGTGATATAAAGCGCTTCGACAGAGCATTATCGGATTGGTCCCGGTCTACAATCAAGCGTCACATTCAATCTAGCGACGCATGCGGCAACAGCGTTGTAGTCACTGTTAGACTAACTAAAGCGGATCACATAACTATGTCACTGAAATTCCTGAAGTTGCGGGTATTGCGGGCTCGGTCGATGACGTCATGGATCGCTGCTGTGATTGGTCCGTGGGAACCAATCCCACTGCGTCCTGCGGGAAAGTCCGATGTCCCGATGCTGGAAAATACAAATCAAAAGCAGTATATAGCAAAAATATATGGAACGCATAATGGTAATGCAATATAGCATATACTAATGTACCGTACTGAAGCAAAGGAATTAGAATATGAAGTCAAATGAAAAATATAAGTCATGCAATTATAAAACTAAATTACGTCTTGAAGCATAAATAATTAAATAAACAAGACGTTGAAAAAATATTTTCGTATTTTATTGTGCCAGTGCGCCGTATGAAGAAAAAGGCAGAAAAAACTCAAAACTGCTAACACACACCAATCAAATAAAAAAATTTTTAAACATTTATCAACAAATTAACCAAGACCGTTTTAAAATTCATTAGCAGCTTATAAATGAATGAACTAGACACATTTATAGTGCAACCTAACCCTATCGTTCATAAATATGACAATACACAGTCGGCCTACTACTTCCAAAACAAACCAAAAAACAACAATAAGAACAACTAAAATTATTCCAGCACATACCATGTGGCTTCATCTGCGATTCATTCGGCACCCCCGGTCCCCCCCGACCCCCCCACTCGGCCCCCACGCCCCCCGCCGGGGGCTCGTCGGGAGTATTCCACGCCCGGGCGGCAGTATTGCGAGCCTGGGTGGCGCTGTTTTCCGTCCAAGTTCGCAGACTTAGGGGGGACAGGCTACGGTCTGTAGAGCAGCGAGAGAGCCCCCCCGCACTCCCCTGGGGGGTCAGGGGGGCCGTGGCGGCATCGATGTAAATAATCCCCCGCCGATCTATCAAACTGAAACAGAGAAAATTGCCACATGTTTGAAAATTTAATTCGAGAGTATGGTGGGCCAAAAAAAAAAAAAGATTACAAGTAGCGATAAGAACATACTTGAATCTTTCAATATTTCAATGCTCTGCATAATGGAAGTGCTCATGGAAGTGCCAGAAAAAATTATCCTCAGCAATTACTCTACACCATCTTGCACTTTCATATACTATGGCTCACACATATCTAAAAAAAAGTTTTAAAAATCCAAATGTTTACTTTTCCCCTATAATTACACAGCTTAGACTTGTATTCAATTAGCATTCACTAAATGCTTAAATTATTACGGCTACCACTGAATTTTGTCAACTAGAATTCTTATTCAATCAAAAATTCAATTCACGAGCAAACAAGTCAGTTGCGCTTTTAAAGTAAGCAACACAATATATCCTGACAAATTTATACATATCCACTATCTATTGTTTTTGTAGTTTAGGGACTGTGTGTAGCACAAAGGCTATATATAGTCCGATTCTGTGCAAGAGAGCCGGCACAGAAACCGCTCGCCCTTCTTTAGTCGCCTTTTACGACTCGCCCAGGGAGCTCTGGGCTGCAAGTCAATGCTTTATTCGCCGGCCATGCAGGGGTTTATTAACCGAAAGGAAGGTGTACCTGGGAGGAATGGGACCACAGACGACCTCACAGTAATTGTCGAGCATCGAACCCCGACTGTACATGGCCTTGGGACCCGACGACTTGTCAGTGGACCGCTTGATCTGCACCAGACATGCAAAACACTCCAAAATTTGATCCGCACCCAAGCTGTATTAAATATACTGTGTACAATTGGTAAGCAGGAGAAAATCGTCAAGATAATTTAGCTCACTCAACTTGCTAAAATAATATCAGTCTTCACATATTTTAAAGTAAGTATTTCTTTACACGCCACGTGGATGCGTACTTTCAGAAATCGTACAGACATATCTGCTCACTAAGTTCCCACTACACACAGATTCAAAGGTGCGGGTCTGTGGGAGATATGCGCTCTCACACAGTCACACACATCTATTCACTTCGGCTGAAAGTGACCCAGAGATCGACAGCCAGACAAACAGCAATCATTTCATTTCATTTTTCATCACGCGATCATATTACAGCAATCCAACTCTCCGACGTCAATTGGCCAATTCACGAATTTGTTCAAGATCCAACTTCCAAATTCTTGAAATTTCAATACGCGCAAAAAGTCTCACATCGATTGACCAATACGCGTTCGTTCAAAATCTAACTTCAAAATTTCAATAAGCGCACAACGCGCGAGGCTAGGATTCACAAGTCGACTCACATCCTCGTTAGTGGTGATGTTGCAGACGGTGAGGTAGGTGTGGAAGCCTGCAAGACCAAACACGGACCAGATGGACAGGAAGGCTATGATCGCCTCGATCAGGGTAAGAGGGCTGGGTCAAGGACTACCACATAGCAGCAATAGACCATTTACAGTGGCTCATTATAGCGTTAGGAGCGACAATTACATTACAGGTAACTACAGCAATTATTCTGTGAAAAAAATGTTATGATAGTGCCCTGTGATGGGGAAACAATCAAAACATCTATTTTCTACATGTTCTGCTGATTTTAAAGTACCGGGTGCAGTAGATATTTTTCACGGAAGAAAACATTCCAAATATCTGGAACTGTTTTTATCCGGGTGTCGCCCATTTAGAGCACTGCTCTATTATAATTCTTTGTGAAGTTTTTTTTTACAGATTTGAGATGCCTTGGCGAGAATAAATATGCAATGCAGTGATTCATCCCTTTCCTATTACCGAAATGCAGCAATTACATTACGGTAATTACCCAAGTACTTCACTTCAACTTCAACTTCTTCTCTACTACACTCCACTCTAATGGATAATAATTTGCAGGGCTGACGAAATTAGGCACCATTGCCAAGGGGTGCACAAAGTGACCCAAAATCTTTTGCCGCGGCCAGGTTCGAATGGACTCTCTGCCACACTCGCGATCCGAAGTCCGCGACTTACACAACTCGGCCGCAACGCTTTGCCCGAGTACGGCGACGCAAAAACAAAATACAAAACTTGCAACTCTATGCCACTACCTGCAATCATTAGCCACCGCTGCGTCAAACACCACTAATACAAGTGCACAAGTTATCGGCAGCGGCGTGCATTGCCCGTACTGTTTTTTTTCAGCCGAATAATTTGCCAAAAGAATTTTATTTTCACCGGGCCAAACTTTTTTGCCAAATTATTAAAATTATTCAGCCGTCACTCTCGTGCACAGAAATAAGTTACATTTTTTGTTTTGCTCTTCGACATAGAACCAGTAATTGAACTTGGATTGGGAAATCAGTAAGAAATTCAACGAGAGCTTTCGACAAGTAGCAAAATCTAGCTAGGAAACAAACAAACAAACAAACAAACAAAGGATATCTGGTTGGTGACTCTTTGAGTGCTGTCAGAAAGTCATCCTTCAGTGATTCTGAAAGAAAAGAAAAAGAAGCAATTCAAACACGGAATATATGGCTTTACACACCAGACATCTATATAGACATAATCCAATCATAGGTTACTTAATAGACTCGAGTGGATAAATGCAAATAGAGAACGCATATACAATATACTATTACACTAAAAATGGTCAAGGCATTCAAAAGGTAAGCTAGCTAGGCTAACAGAGCTAACTGCGTGTGGTGGACAAAATGATGCTTTAACAGTGCTCACTGAAAACTCAATGCAGTGCTGACAGTTATTTATAAATAATTAAGAACCATTTGAGAGCCATGGTTGATTTTTAGGTTAATTTTAGAGTTTGATTTGCTTTAGGGCAGCGTTAGGGCTGTTGGGTCGTTTTTAGAGCCGGGTTAGTCAATTTGGAAAATTAGGGTTGTATTCTATATGGGGTTCTTTGTTACTACAACAATTGATAGTTCCCCTGCTCAACAAAGTTTTATATTTGAGTCAAGGCACCCCGTAGTGTTTCGCTAGTGCTGGTATTTTGTATGGGGTATGGTAGTCTTAGGGTTAGGCTAGAGGTGATTAAATGTTAGTGTTGGTAAGCAGCGGGTTACTCACTGAGCACAAGAGTGGTGACTGAGAAGCAGAGGATGAGCACACATAGGAGGGAGAGGGAGACGAGAAAGAGGTAGAAGTAGCGGTAGTTGCGCTGACCGATGCAGTTACCCACCCACGGACAGTGGTGGTCAAACCGCTCTGAAACCATTGCCACACAATCCATCCTTAATTAAACGGAACACACTTAAACCCAATTACAGTGGCAATCAAACCCCCATGATACCGCACCTACAATATAGCCCATTTAAACATTGATTTAATTTAATCCATTGACCAATCAGACGCACCAACACAGTTGTCGCAGACGGAGCAGTGAGACGCGCGGGGGGGGCGGAAGATCTTGCAGGTGAAGCAGTACTTAAGTCGCACGAGCTGGCCATTGATAAAAACTTCCCGCGTGCGTGGGGGAGGGCGGTAGACGCCATCCACCGTGCTGGCCGTCCCGTCTACGCGCAGCACCGCAAACTCAACCGCTCAAATCACACACCTTGCCTCTCTCCTCTCTTGCTAAATAAGCCTACATTTTGTAAAGCAATTCAGTTATAGAATTTTCTTCAAAGGCTAGCTTTGAACAATAGCGTTCCAAGAAACAATCGCGCATCACAGAAACAAATGATCGCAACACACAAAAGCATCCATATAATAAAAACAATTTAAAAATTTCTATTTTTTTCACTTAAACCACACAGAATTTAATAAAGCTATGTATGCGTATAAACAAACTTGTGTCAAACCCAAACTAATAAATCCAACGAATAACCCACCAACCATTGTTGACTAACGTACAGAACTTTCAAAACATTCAAGCACAAAAAAAACATCAAACGATGCAAACCCCCCTCCCCTTACCGATGTGTCGCTCGGTGGCCTCGCCCTCCTCGGCGCTGGCGCGGGGGATGATGCCGGGATCAGAGAGCGCCGTGCGTAGCAGCGCGCCCATCACAAACACAAAGAGTAGGACGGCAACGACCGGCACCAAGGGGCTCACCTCCACTGTCAAGTACCGACAGCTGGACAGAAAGTAATAGCACGATTGAAGGGCTTAATTTTTTATTTTTTAGTTTAGCACAAACTGTGTGTGTTACACAAAGACTATATACAGTCCGGTTCTGTGCAAAGGCCTTTTACGACTCGCCCGGGGAACTCTGGGCCGCAAGCAAATTCTTTGTTCCCCGGCCTGCAGGGCCTAATTCCAGCCCATTAATTCGAGCTCAAAGAAAGAACGGAACAGAGCACTCACTCAAAGAAGAGGAAGAGTGAGGAAGTGATGACGATCAGTGTACATGTGAAGTAGAATATTCCCGACTGCCGACTCAGCATCAGCCGCCCATCGCAGCAGAATTTGTTCTTTCCCGGAAACGCTCGCCACTTCCTAACACTCCTCTGTGGCGGTGCTAGGATTATCCTTTCCCCTCGCTCCGTTGGAGGAAATTCGGATTTCGCGGAGTGCGGAGAGGGGGGAGACTCGGCGGGGGCGGGGGCGTGGGAAGAGAGCGATAACCGGGAGCATTCCTCGGAGGTCGACACAGACTGGTAGGCGACACGGTCTGCGCGCTTTGTCATTGTTGAATACGGCGATGTCACCGGGCAAGAGGACTTTGGTAGCACAAATGATACTAAATAATTAATGATCAATAAATCTGAATAATTCAAAGAAACACATTGGAAACACATTACATAGGATATTGTAGTTAGATGAATCAATTAAATTAATAGTTTCATAGCAATAAAAATCGTTATCGAAGCATAACCTGCAATTATGCAAAGATTTGAATACCGTACTCAAATTACATGTCCTTTAATAGACTTTTACGAGTTTTTGATTAGAGACAGAAGCGAGGGGCATATATTAAAAATGTATTAAAAAAGGATCATTTTGCCACCAAGTCTTAAAATATAAATTCGAGATTAATATCCGAATAACCAATCACATGACTTTAAATTAATCGTAGATCTGGCTTTCAGCGCGCTGTTCGGGTGCGATGACCACATGGCCTTGCATAAAAATTTAGCACTCGATAGAAAACCCCGATATAAGACTTGATATTTCCCAGTAATTTTGGGGAGAGTTGGCAATCCATGGAATAATTAGAAGCATGCTGGCCCTAAATGTTCTGGGGGCCGGGTTGATATATTATCAAACAAGTATCATACTAATCAAAAGAAATTAGGCAGTAATCTCCTAATTGTTTTCTACATTGTGATTTTATTAATTTGTGAATTTATCTAATTTAATCATTTAATTCCTGTTTATCGTTGCATGACAACAATATAAGTTTTAGCACACTGTAGGGCATAATCATTTTGGTATAAAATTCCATCCTGGCAAATAAATGATAACTTTAGAATTAAATTAATGACTGTAAATATAAACATTAAACGCCATTGCGTGACACATAAAAAACCACTTCGAATTGATGTTTTCGTTACATGTCTTTTATTTTATTTCTGAATTTAACGTTCGTATTGCAGTCGCAAGCTACAGGAAGACTTAGCTCAAATTTGCACAAATTTGAGTTTGTAAAATTGTAAGTGTTAAAAAATTCACATTAAACTAAGTAGAGTAATATACAAATTCTACTATGAAGTTTAAACTATTAAGGTTGCTCCGAACAAATAAGACAAAAGCAACAAAGATAAAATTGACGAAAATTGAGATTGATGACAAAAGCAACAAAAATGAAATTGACTCAATAATTATTTTAAATATTATATTTTAATATCAAATTACTATTATATATATCAATATTATTATTTGAATATTGAAAATTTCTCATTTTGACATAAATTTAGTAAATTGTAAGACAAAAATATGTTATTCTTCAAAAACGTATCGTGAAACGTATAGGTCTACTCCAGGACCAGTATTCAAACTGTCAATCGACTTGACAAAATTATTGTCGACCTACGAAAATGAAGCAACATTTTATTATTGAAAAATATTATTACGGTGACACATACAAGATACAAAAAATTATTAGAAAACCATCCGTCAGCATCATTGCAACCGATATAAAACTTCTAGATTAATATGCATAGTCACAAGGTCGTACGCATCGATAGAACACACTAGAATGCAGATCTATAAGTTAAAATTTATAAATTATATCGCACGTATTAAATCCAACAATTGAAGATACGAAATCATGCTGTCACAATACGAATCAATAAAAAATGCAGAACATAAAAAATTATTGCATTGCTTTCTGCAATATATATAGCCACCTTCGACCAGCAGCCAAAAAAGTCATTAAAACCACAGCGAGTATTAGAATTTTAAAAGGATTTCACTTCATATGCTGAGAATTTACTCAGAATTTTATTTAAATTAGAACATATTCAATAATTAGCCGGAAAAAAGTAAAATGGCGTAACGTGTAAAAAAGCTGATAAAGCACAAAAAAGAACGAAGCAATAAGTCACTCTAGCTATGCACAGTATGTCACTAATCAAAGATCAGCCAGTCATACTCAGTTGAGCAGGTCATTCCACTAATCCAAGATCAGTAACACTAATCCAAGATCAGTAACACTAATCCAAGATCAGTAACACTAATCCAAGATCAGTAACACTAATCCAAGATCAGTAAGTCACACTTAATCAATTATGGCATGTCACTAATCCCAGGCCAGTAGGTCGCGCTCAGTTGAGCCTGTTATGTGCCACTAAGCCAAGGCCGGCTAGTCGTGCACAGTTCAGCATGGTGTTTCAGTAATCCAAGATCAGCAACACTAATCCCAGGCCAGCGGGTCGCGTTCAGTTGAGCATGGTGTGTCTCTCGTAGATATGTCGTCGCTGCTCCTCCACCGCTCCCTTCCATCGCTCTTGCTCACCAGTGATTCGATCTACACCAGACCTCACGCGCGATATCACCCCCGAGCGATCCTCTCGACCCGCCCCTCCCCCGGCTGATGTTGCAAAATGATCAGGCGGGGGGGCCATGTACTGCAAAACACAAAATAACATCCAAATAATTATTCCTAGATGTTGCAGACTATTTTGGTATGGTAAAACAGCAGCTCTGTTTCATAGCAAAAGACTCATTCATATTCCATGAACTTTCACAAACAACAGAAAAAATATTTAGATTTTAAATTATGATATTACTAGCTGGGGTACCCGGCGTTGCCCGGGTTAAGAAATACTGAGGGGAAACACGGAGGGGAACCCCACCTGGCTCCAGACAGTGACGGAATACACCTGCGTGAAATCCGATGCCACTTTTATTCTTAAACCAAGTGTCCCCAACAACTTTGCTTTTATGTAGTTTTTCGGTATCTCAACTCATTGGGGGACCTGTTACACTCCAGGGACACATTTTTGGCCCTGGACACCATGGTAGCGGTGACAACGGCGGAAGCGAACCCCTCCACTGGGTGTTCCATGCCCAAACCGACACAGTAGTGAAGGTTTCTAGTTAAAAGCTGCAAAACTGTGGAAATGCATCTCGGTCAAACAGACACACACACAGAATCTTCTCTATATAAATGTCATACTCCAGGGACACGTTTTTGGCCCTGGACACCATGGTAGCGGTGACAACGGGGGACGCGAACCCTTACTGGGTGTCCCATGCCCACACCGACACAGTAGTGAAGGTTTCTAGTGAAAAGCTGCAATGCATCTATGCCTAGATGGGGTACCCGGCTACGCTCGGGCCTGAATGGGCTGTCAGGGGCAACGGGCAACCCAGAAGATCCT
>JAQIWG010004101.1:0-16625 GCA_034695025.1 Chamaedrilus cognettii | reverse complement strand
ATATATAAACTACCAATCCAGCTTATTTCAACACAAATAACGCCGAATCGGCGTTGACCTACATGTAGGCTAGACCTACTAAAAATTAAAAGACTGAAGCTATATAATTCTACATAAAATCAGACATGAGACATTTTTTATTCGAAACGCGACAATGACAAATTCTCGTTGTAAAATGCCTTTCAAGTAAACCTACAGCTTAGTGACTACCATTTCAAAATAGACTAATGAAATTTGGTCCCGGAATGCAGTGATGATAGTACAAAAATCATACATGTAAATGCTGTAAATGCTGGGCTATGCGCATCTTTCAACAGATTTTCATAGGCCTCAATCTGGCGTTTAGACCGCGTGTGTATCGCGCGATCTAGGCTCACATAATAGACTGCAGATAGACGAGACCCAGACTAAATTGAGTCCGTGTACAGTCGTTGACGGCTTGTTGTAACCTGACCGGTGTCTTTTCGTGCGCATCTGGCTCAGCAACACGTGATCAATATTACATCGACTAATTCTGCGGACTTTTTCCGCCAATAAATCATTGCGATTTCAATTAGACAGCACCCGACATTCAACAATGCGCGTACGGTGGGCTGTCTAATTTGTGCTATTACATTGTACGCATTGATAGGATTAGGCCTACACGTAGGCCGATCTAGGCTTGCTATCGATCAACTGGATTTCAACGAACGGAAAGACTAGCTATTTGCAATAGATTAGCGCGCTGCTTTTCCTTCAGAATGTTCAAATTAACAAAAAATCGTGTCCTACCATATCATAGGCTAATAGAAGGATAGGCTTCGCCAGTAGGCCTACAAAAACGATAATAATTGTTGGCCTACTAAAAATCGAGACATTTTTTAGACACAGAGCCTTTCAGTTAGATATGCGCATGCACGCTATTTTTAATTTTTGTCGAAAATAGACGGCACAAATCAACATGGCTGCTAATTATGACTATGGGCGTTATAGGCAACTAAATATTTGCGTTCGCAGCCACTTGAATCTCTTTTGACATTCACGGTATATTTAGGCCTCTTGTATTTAAAAAAAAACAGTTGCGCTGAAGCGCAAAAGACAAACAACTCAATAGAACCACTCACATTACGGACATGAATCGTAAAAGGTTTGTTAAATCAGATAATTGAACGCACGTTTTACTCATTGTCGTCGCTATACGCACGTGTTCAGTGGGACACGTGACCAAGACACGTGATCGAGACACCTGGCCGAATAACTTCTACCACGACGGCCATCGTGTACGCGTTCCGGTTCGATTGACATTCAAAAATCGATTCAGCGACGTGCCGGCCGCTGCTGCACCATGTTCACCGCAGCGATGGTCCTGGACCTAAGTTGGCCAGACGATGCTTTTGACATGCTTTGTTTTGAATTCCTTGTGTTTGAATGCTTGTTGTTTGATGCCTGGCCAAACGCAAGCTTGTTCATTCTTTAAGATAATTTTCGGACAGCCTTTTGTATATGAAGCACGTTTGGCGCATCTGCATCGACAATAGAATCGGTTATCACGCGTTTAAAGGCGACGAATTCCGATGTCACTTTCGAGCTGCCACGCGATGTTTATGAAATATTTTCGTTTGAAAAGCAAGCTTTTTAAGTACGAGCATTTAAAAAACAAATTCTTGTTCAAAATTGAAAGTTTCCCGAGTCGTCGACAATTGGAGCACCATGTAAGCCCAGAGCAGGCTAAGTCATGCAGCCCACGGTCTAATTACCACACGCAGCTGTTTGTCTGTATGGATCGGACATTCGGCCTCGTTGCCGACAAAAGACCATCAGCAATGCCTGCTGCAGCAGCAGTTGCCGCTGTGACACACGGCTTCAGCGAATGGCAAGTAAGCCAGCCAACCATCTGTACACAAAGGTTATGGTAACGTCCACCTTTGCGCCTGCTCGCTTGGTCTGTACAACAGTTAGCCTACAGATGTTGTTGAAGTCGCCGCGGCAGATAAGCGGCTCGGTTGCGCACGAGTGAACGCGTTTCGCATAAGGAATAGAAAAGTTCTCATAATACTACAATCCTCTTAAAGTTACTAGATTCTTCGCTTCTAGTTCGCTTAAGTTGTTACGCTAAAAAGCGTTATTTTGTAACAAGTAGGGCTAATATTTATGTTGAGGGTCTAGTTACTTGCCTATTAAGCATTTAGTCGCAATTAAATTATTAAATTGATAATAGATGTTATCAGCATACGCAATTAAATTTAAATTGCATATAAACTTTATTAATTAAATCAATGATAAAAGTGAACACAATCGTAGCATTATAATGTTTAAATAGGATATGTATATCAGCATGATAGGCTATAATTTGAAACATTTAAAGGATTGTGGTAAAAACACAGGCGGCAGAGATGGAAAGCAAGAAAGGGGAGAGATAGAGATCATAAGAAAGGTGACTACTTAGCATACTCCGAATTGTTTGGATCGTGTACTTGTACCTCCTAGCCCGGACGAACGAAACTTCTTGACGGTCGGTGTACAAGAGATCGGTGGGACTTTCGTTCGTATGGGAAGGGTTGAAGAACGTCAAAATGATGTACATGTAAGCCTAAGCCTAGCATGAGGAAATATAGAATGCCGGGAACGCTGCGGCGAATACATGTAAAATTGGCTGTGGAGACTGCGCTTTTTTTACTATCGCATATGTAAAAAACTCCCTTCTTTCGTCAAATAGCGTCAAAATTATTTTAATCCGTTGAAAAATGAACGAGTTATTAATTTTTGAAATTAGGTACATTTAGCTGCCGTACCCGTAGTAGGTATCGAAAATAATTTTAAATTGCGTTTCAAGTAGAATAGAATGCTGCTTCATATCAGGACCGTAGACTGGAATAGGATTTCTTTTGAGTGTTTTTGTTATGTAATATATAGAATTAGTAAGTTTTTCAAAAAGTGTAACCCCTCCCTAAATTTCGAAACTACACTTTAATAATCGTGAAATTAAAATTGATTTCGTCAAAATGAAGGTTCAATTGTATGCCTACAGCAGAGTTACATGTAGAGACCCTAAGTGCATAGACCTATACGTGAAACTTAGTTCTACGTAGAACAAAAGTAGGAAAAAAAAATTCTGAAATTTTTAAGCAAGAAAAATTGAATATTATTATTATTCATATTATGCCAACAACAAAGCATAGTAGGCTATAGACCCAAAATTCATAGATCTAAAATACATAAACAAAAGTTCTACAGAAGAACTAACGTAGTGACATTTCATTTGCAGACTACAGTGTATAATGTTTTACAGTTTGCAGGATTTTATAGCGCCAATTAATTATAGAACCTGAGCGTTGTAAGTGAAACCCAAAATTCTAAAAGGCTGGGCCGCTTAGCTCGATAATATTTTATGAGAACACATTTTATAAGTGCATTGTGATCGACCATGCTCCCAAGCCTCCGGAATTGACATTTAATGCATGGCTTTATTTGACTGACTTTTGTGCATTTTGTTGTATCATACATTAAGAACGTCATCTAAAATATTGGCAAATAGCATGTTTAATTTCTATTCCAATTGTGATACACTATAGTATTATATTAGCATCATAATTAATTAATTTATAAAAAATATTGACAGTTACAATGCCAGATATCATTGTAGTAGTGAATGGGTAGCATATAACAGATGAATAGAAATTAGCCTGCACAAGATGTAGCAGCTCAACGTTCACTGCTATGTGCTACGTTATAAGTTTATAAAGGCGTACACAGTTTTGCAAGACCAGCCAGTGTACAACTATATATGCATGGTTTTCATTACAAACAAAATTGCACTTAAAGTCTAACAACATTAATCAAAGAGATAAATACAAAATCAATCTTAGATGCTGAAGACTAATGAATTCGCAATATTCATGCCGGTTCGCGGCGGCGGAACACGATGACTCGTCTATAACATTAGATTAATTACTGCAGATCAATGGTAATTACAGGGCTTATGAATCAAATCCAATTGTGGGAGAACGCTCTAGTAATTGCACAATCGAAGCATTGCACTAGTGTGACCAGATTGAAGAAAATAAAACTTGCGGCAACTTGCAGCATGATTATAGTTTAGTCCGAATTTACTGCTTTTCTGATTTTCAGTTCCTTTCATCATTAAATCATTGTGAACGGTGGCCAAAAACAACGGTACACTGTACCTTGAACTTTTCATAATTGCATATTAAGCGTGACTCAATGAAGGTCTGGATGAAAAGAGGATACAGTGAGACACAGGCATTATTGTGCCTGATAATACATAACATGTATTATTGGGCCTGATAATACATTAGAGGCATTATTGTGCCTGGTAATACATGACAGGCATTATTGTGCCTGGTAATACTTATAACATAAGAGACACAATTTCATGTAAACTTAACATTTTGTAGGCGTTGCATAATTAAGTACAGAAATACTAGGTAACGCTTTTTTTAGGGGCAACCATGTATTTTAGTACCCTCTATTACATGATACCCTACAAGTATTATGCCGGCAATATTTGCGACTACTATAAGTGCAGCAAAGCTCGAAGTGACCAGTGTACACTACTGCACACGACACAACATGATTAGCTACTGCATAATTCACAATGACTTCTATCCGTACGCACCATTGCGAGTTATCTGCGAGTTGGTCAATCGGCGGATTGAGTGACGCCACGCTAGGCATGGAGCTTGACAACGATCACTTCCAACTAGCCGTTTGACCAACTCGCGTTTAGCTCTTCATGGTGGGTATGGGTATTAACGGTAAACTTAAATAATCCTAAAAATTCGGTCAATCATTTCCATTCGCTCCACAGTGAAAATTTTCCGACAAAAAATTCACGCACACACACATTTCAAACATCCCGGCCCCAACAACACATAGCTGCACAGCATTGTGGTCTACCCTGATTCCATGCCACTAGCAAAAGACATGGCAACAACTTCAGAATTGATCACTTAACTAAATCGTTAGTTACCATATCGCTAATAATAGCAACAGCAATGTGTTTAAAGTCCGTTTCATCGCCCAAAGCGGCCCTAATAGCTCTGATGATTGATGCCCCTGCGCATACCCATGCACTGTGCCTCATCGATGTACAGCGTATTCGCCTTCACCGCCAGATCCTCTTCAATCTCCAACTGCCTACGAATCAACCCCTTCGTGGACGCCCTCACGGCTGCCAGAGTCTCCTGCAGCTTGGCTAGGGACTGCCCGATGATGGAGACCTCCTCGACGAGGCGGTACTGAACCGGGTCGCGGCACAGCTCCACGTTGGGCCGGTGGGCGCGGTGCTCGAGGCGCGTGTGCGCCAGGGCCAGGGGGTCCTCCTTCTCTGCGATGGCAGAGAGGAGGCGATCGGCGCTGTCGTCCATCTCAACGATCTGAGCCTTCACCTGCGTCGAAAATATTTGTGTAATGTGTGCAATAATGATATGAATCATATGATACTGTAAGAGATGAAATTTTCGTGTGCACGTCATTTTGGAAAATGTCACAAATATCGCAAATTTGTCTAAATTACATGCAGCAAAAATAAAGCTACATAAGCTATATTATGGGCGAATCCTCAAAAAAGCAAAAATTAGGTGCAGTCAAATTTCTAAGAGGAAAAACTGAAAAAATAACATGCAGCAAAAATTTCATGTTTTACAGCAAGTCGTGTATTTGCATAATGTTGCATTTTATCAATATTTAAAATAGTCTGTCGGTGATAACGGGCAGTTCCAAGAAAGTCGATAGCAAGTCGTCAAGCAAGTCTGTAACTCTTAGCACCTTAATCAATTAATAAAGTTGCAAAGTCAGCCGATGACTTGTCAAGTTAGTCGTTAGCCTACTAGCTTAGCGAATCGGGAGACTAGTCCAAACCTTCGCCAGGTGGCCCTCCAGTTTCTCCTTGGCGTCGCGTGTTTCCGCGACGCGCTTCAGCAGCGCGACGTCGGCGCAGTCCTGCTGACGTCGCATGTCATCACACGTCGACTGGAGCACGCCGTCTAGGATTGCACGCAGGGCCATCGTGTTCTGGCGCTGCTTCTCTGCGTCGGTGATGTTCTGCGCGGAGAAGTTTTCCCATTGGTCGGGTGTCGAAGAACTGGAACACAAACGATCATATTGAATTAGATATTATATACGAGCGTTATATTCCATTAGAATATTTGATTATATTCACTATTCATTAGTAATTTAATTATTAGAACGCTGTTGCCCTATATGATGTAGCCCAGCAGGTCCATGAACAAATATTATTCCAAGCAGAGTTCTCGCATTGGTCAGGAGTCGAAGAACTGAAACTAGAACGATCATAATAGGTTGATACTGTGCATATTATATGTCATTGCAGCATTTTTGGAGTTAATTCGTCAGACTACTTAAATCTTTGATAGCGCATATTTACTTTTTAGCGCACACCAATAGCATATAATTAGAGTAACACTAAGTACGACAGGAATAAAAAAAAGCTGATTATGACAACAATAATGAAGAAAGTATCCATTTGATATCAAGTCATTAAAAAATATATCATACTTCAATATTAATTTTGACGACTATAAAAAGACAATGAGACAAAGATAATAAATGACGCCAAACAATAATTCAAACTGCAGCGTCAAACATTGATTTTACTTGTTGGATATCTTCACAGCTCCCGGGTTGACCTTCAGCCCAGCAGCAGCGTTGCGCATCTCTAGGTTTTGCTGATCTATGGTCAGAGCTGCAAATTTGTCCTTCAAATCCTTCTCCAGTCGGTAGTTTACCATTCTGTTCAGTCTGAATTACAATAGCAATTATATCCTGAAAGTTTCTCTTAATATCTAGTAGGACAATGATGTACATTAGTTAACCACTCCTTGATCACAATTACTCTGAGAAGCAGTTGCAGTGTTTTTATCTAAATATCTTCCTAAGGACGAATCTTTCTCCGAACAATTTCAAAATTTTCCATTTATTTCTGAAAAAATCCCTATTTAAGCACTTTGCGTGAAGTTCGAAAATTAAATTCTAACACCAAATTCTAAATTCTAAAACCCAAACATAAATAACACTGTAGTACACGTACATGTATCCTACCCCTGAAACCCCATCACACATTTCAATTTTCCTTCTAGAATCAAAAGAACTGGATAAAGCCAAGCTGCAGCGTACCTCAGCTGTTCAGCAGCCTGCTCCTTGCTGCGCACGAGCAGAGCGAGGACTCCCTGGTAGACCTCCACCTCCTTCAGCAGCTCCCTCTCAGCATCATCGTGCACCAGGTCAATCCCTACACGCCCCTGTCTGCAACACGCAGCAAATACTAGATAATGCGTCCCCAAAATAGTGTTACTTCATAGCATAATATACAATTTTACCACATAATAGTGTTACCGGGTTGCATTCAAGGAACTGTTATCTTTCCACTTGCAAATCACACGACATTGCAGATAGTCGTTTCAGATCAATACTGACTGATTTGGTACTTTGGAAATTTTGTATGCCTTCCATATTTAATTTATTGATTCCTCTTATTATTGTTTAATGCTCTATCGCTCGCGATGAAATAAAGATATTCATTACGTTTGGGCTACATCAGGAAATACAACAATTTAATTAATAATAAAAAAGCATGGTAATAAAGCAATAAAAAAGAGCAATAAACACAAAATACAATTTTTTTTTTTTAAAGTAGTAAAAAAACAAGAGATAGCAGAAGACCTGGCGATGAGAGAGGCTGATGAAAGACATAATATTATTGGTAGCAATTGAAAAAAAAATAATAATGATAAGTCAGTTATTAAGTTACACTCTGTAAGTCCTCAAGCCTATAATCATTTATTGTCCAATAAAACAAAAAAGGAAGCAGTAGAAGACCTGGTGATGAGACACTGCTGCGCGATGCCGAGAGGCTCACGTACGGCCTCGATGGCTCTGTCGAGTCGAGCCTCGTATGCCACGAGGGCGTCGGTCTCCTTCTTGAAATCATCGAGCTTGTCGTCCACCTCCTTGTCCCAGAACTTTATCTCGTTGATCCGCTGGTCTGCACAGCGAAACAGCATGTTTTAGTGTGCAGCTGATGCAGATTTGATGAGAACAATGAACCATAACACGTCAGTGATCTGTACGGCTGCAATATAAATCTTTAATTCGCCCACAAGAGCGGAGCATAATAAAACAAACATAAATAATATATAACACGCAAGGTGAGTATAGAAATTCAAATGAATCAGCTGCACGCATATCTTAGATAATTCATATCATCAAAATGATAGTATTAAGTTCCCAGATAAAACAGAAAAGTTTCAAACCGCTTGCCTGCATTCAGAAAAACTCATGTCTACTGCAATTTCATATTTCTTGCACAGTAGCTAAAGTTCATTTTTCGCTTTGTAGGCAATGCAGATGCAATATGTGTGTGAGTGTGTGCGCGTGTGCGTATGTAAATCATATCATCGATATACTGAACATTTCTGTTGCAATTAAATCTATACAATTGAACCCTCCGCTGAAATTATTTATGAATTTATTAAAGCCTAACTAAACCAAAAACTAACAAACCAAATTTTTTATTGACGTCCCTCTGAACCTTGATCGTCGTCTTTGTCGTCTCGTCGATGACCCGCGTGACCTCGTCCCCCAACCGCTCGGCCGCAGCCCTTTCCCCCTCAGCGTTTGCGTACTTGGTCTGGTTGGAGATGACCCATTCAGGGTGCATGAACTTGGGCCGCGGTTGAAGCAACTTGGCCATGATGGTGAGATCTGATGACTAATATGCTGGAATTAATTATTGTCGAGTTCTTTATCAATAGAAAAAGCCGCCTAACTTTACGGTATCGATTGCCTGTCGCGTATGCCTATCAATCAAGCCAACTATTAATATATGTCTACACATAATGCATCGCTGATTCACAATAATGAATCGTTTCAATATTTGTGACATTCGTACAGTTTTATTTGTTATCCGTTCATGCTTGGATTCTGTCTTCGTTGAAGAAGAATCATATAAATTATATAAAACCCTACAAACCACGTTGAGTCGTGGAGGGTTAAGGACCGTCCATGATTGTGTAGTGACAAAGATTATTACAGTCCGATTTTTGTGCTCCAAAGCTAAGCAAAGAACCGCGCTCCCTATCTTCTAGTAAGCCAAGGCTCTTAAAGACTCGCTCAGGGATCTCTGGGCTGTACGTCATTTTTTCCTGGTTTGCAGGGGGTTAATAAATCAGTTAAATATAGAGCGAAATGGGTGCAAAAAGTTAGGCTAAAGTTAGGTAGAACAACGAGCAATAAATCATTACAAAATATTGTAAAATCTCAATGGCACGTATTGAGCGGGCACCTGCCAACAAGCCACGCTGTTGCCCTAGCAACTGTTGCTACCACAGACCGGAAGCATTATAGGCCTTCCGTAACAGTGTTACAAATTTGTATTTATTTTCGCTACATATTATTCCAGGATGGAGATCGTCATATAGAATTATAGACTAGTATAGATTTAATTTGTCAAAAAATGAATGTCAAACGCATAAGGTTAATAACTTAAGGCATACATAAAAAAAAATTAAAATGTAGTTCTACACATGCGTGGGCGTCAACATGAGCTCGATTAGAACAGAAGAAGGAGCTACAGGCTGCGGATACTGATTAGTATAATTCTATATATTCAAAATAAAAAATTGAATTAAATATTTTTTTTGTCTGTACACAATCTACAACAATGTTGCGGATAAACATTGTGGCCCGATTTGACACATTTTGTAGAAAAATTTAGGCATTGATAATAATCTCCGTAGCGTTCTAGGCCGCTGCCGCGTTGGGTTTTACGACTATTTTAGCTTTGAGTGGCAACACAGCTATTAATTTACATAAATAATATTATCTAAATTATATAAATAAATAAATTGTAGGTGTGAAAAAATTCCTCGAATTCTACGGTTTCTTTGCATTTTTCGTTTATTTTCAGCCTATTTTAAAGTAGCAGGTGTACTCTCATCTGTCCATTGCTTTTTTCAGATTAGGTAAGTAAATTGATAAGAAATTGAGTGTCTATTATACACGTGAGCGATAATATATGTTTTTGTTATAGTAATTTTCACTGTTATGACAGTCTCCCAGACATATCCTGCCTTTATGCGTTAAGGGTCAACCTTGGTGTTATATGTATGCTGTTTGTGTCATGGAATGTGTAAAAGTGCATTTATTCTTCTTACCTAAAGCTATTCATACCCTTATTCCTGCCGTGCTTTTTTTCTGTGCTGAATTCTTAAGTCTATACGTTATTATCAAGATTTAGCCTGAACCTAACTTTATCTATTTTTTTGAGATGTGTGTGTGTTAAAGGCATTATGCTCTGAAAGACTTTTTTTATATACTTTATGTTATGATTTATTTTGTTCAGATGAATGTAATAAGACAATTCATAATTTTTTGATTGTATTTAAGTTTCAACAGTTTGTCACTGTTGCATTTTGATATTATGGAATTTAAATTCTTATCAAATACCATGCAGATATTTCAAAAGGAATAATTTTGTACTAGTCGCCTCTGCTTTCACGCAGAAACTAGCAGAATGCACGACCGCGAGCAAGATCCCCATTTCCGAGCGATAGCCGACAGTCTTCGGTCCTTCCGTGCCTCAGACTTTCTCTGCGACACAGTCCTCGTAGCCGATGGGGGGCGAGAGTTCCGCGCTCACAGCATTGTCCTCGCTGCAGCCAGCCCGGTTTTCCGCGAGCGATTTGCCGCCAGTGGAGCCGGGGGGACTATTCTGCTGGCCGGGTTTGATTCAGAGGTTGTTGAAATAGCGCTCGACGCCATCTACCGAGAGGAACTGAGATTGCCTGAGGTTTACGTGGACGAGGGGGAACTTCGGCGGTTGTTTTTGGTTTTGGAGAACCTTGGCTTGAGTGGCAAACGACTGAGCGATTGTCGGATTGCTTTCATAAGGTTTGTGGTGTAGTGTGTGCGATGAATGCATATAGGATTTGCTGGAATTCTAATTTCTAACCTTGTTGCTAATACTGATGCTGATTATTCAGTAAATTTAGATATTTGAAGGTATTTGCAATATAATTTGAAATTGTTCAGCGTTCTGTGTCGTTGTTAAATAAAGAATACACATGCATGATTTAAGTGTTGCTAAATTTGGAGCTCTTGGGTAATTTTATTTAGAAACGAAAGCTAGAATAACTTTAACATCTGGAGCGTGAATAAAGTAGTAATGCGCCAGCTATTTAACAACAATTGTTTCTCTTGTTTCAGCTCAGACAGAACTCAGCAGGATGGGCCCACTGAAAGTCTTGACACAATCGAATCGGACGAAATCCACGAATCAAATCCGGATGCATGTAAGCAAACATTTGAATCATATCTTCACTCCGCCGTAGCCGCTGTGGATGAAACTACCCCTGCCGAAACTAATTCTATGACCCCCTTCCCTGGTGTCAAAGAGCTGAATGTTTTGTCGCGTGCAAATGCTAAGTCTGACGATGCAGCGTGTTACTTTTTTGCCGATCCCATGGAATCGAAAGATCACCAACTGGATGCTGATGAGTCCTATTCACCTGATACAGTCGGTGATTGGAGGGAAATGGTGCAAGACGGTACAGTGCTACAACATCAAAACAAACAGTCATTAAAGTCACAAAATCACGGAGCAATGAAGCCAAAGAGTACGATATTAACCTTGGTGCCCGTGAGCGACGCGCAATCGCAAAACGGCGCAGTTTCCACCTTCCACGCTTCAACATCGCCGACAACTTCCGAACTTAGACTGCCAGGCGACGTACGATATGTCACGATAGTTCGGCCCGCGCGTTTGGGCGAGCCCGAAGGCCCTGACCCGCAGGCGACTGAGGAATACGTGAGTGGGCCGCTGAAGGCACACGTGTGCGGCGCGTGTGGCAAGGCTTTCAGCCAGCCAAACTATCTGCACGTCCACATGCGCTGTCACAGCGGAGAGAGGCCTTACGCGTGCGAGGTGTGCGGCCGCGCGTTCACGCAGCGCGCGAATCTGCACCGACACGCGCAGACGCACAGCGGAGAGAGATCACACTTGTGCGAGTTGTGCGGAAAGGGATTCATACAGAAGGTCTGTCTGGTTTTAGTTCAGTAGTGAAGATATTTTTTTGACATTTTTGACAGGCATATAATTGGATAAAACATTATTGACGGTTGGCTCTTGGGCTCCTGTGATGATGTTTAGTGTGTATCTTGTTTTTTCAGTATGCATTCTGTGATCAATATAATGTAAAATTTACTTACTTTTTTTCATTCCTTAGATTATTTGCTTTGTATTCATGATTATCATCGATCGCACTAATGAATACTGATTATACTTGCGTGTTATTTATAGATTGTATTCTATTTTAGTTCTCTGCTAGGATTATAACACTAATGATTATTATTGTGCTATGTGTATCATTGAAAGATTGTATGCCATGTAGGTAGGTCTCTGTGAAATAATTCTTTATCTAAGCGACAGTATCTAGATTGAAAAGATGGTAGGCTATATGAGTTTTTGTTAAATTAATCTATATCTAAGCGATGGTATGTAGGTCGCGCTTCAGGACCATATGGAGCTCCACGGAGACGCCTGCTCCGCCGCGCCTCTCCGGCACTCCTGCAAGCCTTGTGGCGCGGCCTTTCAAGACCGCCGGTCCCTGCGCCGGCACCTGTCCACCGGACACCCAGAGCTCCTCAGGCGAACCGCCAAGTCTTCCTGGGTGTGTCGAACCTGCGGCCGATCCTACAAGACTTCCAGTGGACTTCGCATGCACGCTCGATCGCACACCGGCGCCATGCATGCATGCATGATGTGCATGAAATCCTACGTGAGCGCTGCGCTGCTGCGCCAACACGTGGCCACGCACACGCGCGAACGGCAGTTTAGGTGCGAGGAATGTGGAAAAACGTTTGTGTATCGCAGCGCGCTGCACGTGCACCGGCGCACGCACACCGGCGAGAAGCCATATCGGTGTGCACAGTGCGGACGCACATACGCGCAGTTTGGACACTTACAGTCGCATGCGAGGACGCACAGTGGAGAGAGACCGTATGCTTGTGAGCAGTGTGGGAAAGCGTATAGGCAGAGGGTGGACCTTAGGCTGCATTGCAAGCGATCGGTGAAGTGTGTGACGGCTGCGGGGGGTGTGGTGTGAAAGTTTAAAAGAGAGCTTTAAATAGATTTAGTTTAAGATTTCGTTCATAAAGCAGCAGTGATTTCAGTGGCATAAGTGTAGAACATCAAATTTAGCTGCATGTTAGTTATCTTGGCGGTTTTGCCTCTCAGAAATTTAGCTGCACTTCATTTTCATGTTTTTGATGACTACCCATTATATATATGCATATTATATGTATGCATATTATATATATGCATATTATATGTATGCATATTATATATATGCATATTATATGTATGCATAATTTACACGCAGCAAAAATAAAGCTGCAGAGGCTATAATGGATACCTTCTGCAGCTTTATTTTACACGTGTCAATTTAGCGAGTTTTGACGATTGGTGAAATTCGACAAAATTATGTGCACAAGAAAATTCGTGTTTTGCTGTATATTGGGTGTCAATTTTTTTTTGCGTTAATAACACTATTTGAATGAAATCAGGCGATGTCTAGATCCTTTGTTATGTCAATGGGCCGTTCGCACAGTCATCCAGTAATGTCCGCTTATGTTACATGAACACGTCTTTACGAGTTGTGGAAGCGCGTGCTATTATCTGCATGATGCATCAAACTGTGGGGCTTGTGTACGTAAGTCGCATACATTTTCTATGGACTATTATTTGTTTTCTTGATCGCTGCGTTATTGCGTTAACGTAAGAGGTGTTGTTAGCATCATGCGTAGTATTTTAATTTATTCTTTCTGAAGTGTAGACCGGATGTTATAGGTGGCGCAGTGCGATTAATGTAGGTGTATAAAAATCGTGTGAGTGGCTGTTGTCGGGAGAAACACAATTGTATTTCAATGCGAATATTATAGTGGTGAGATTTACTGACGTTCCATTTTTGCATTAAAAATCAGAAAGTGATAGTTATGCTTCATTCAAAATGAGTTTTAGCCCCCTCCTTGTTGTGAGTTTTTTGGTCTGAAATTTTGAACACAAACAAAAGGCCATGGCCGCATCGCTGAGTGTTGTTAATTAGTTAGGCCTACTGATATCGACATTTTAGTCGTTGTTGTAGCTAGATGTTGCATTGATCAAATGTGTCACTTTCTCTGTCTGGGTTTGCATTCTGTTCATTTTGCCTGGCTTAAATGAAATCTCAACAATGAAAATGTCATTATTATTACCTGACTGTTTTGTGGCATCGTTATAAAATTATGAGTGTGCTTCTCCCGTGAACTCTAGATACATAAATAAATAGATACAATGAACTTCAAATGATTTCGATATTCGCTTGCGTCAGTGATTGAACGTTGAGCCTAATTTCTACTAAGGTCTCTAAGAGGTGAACTTGACCAAAAAATGGAGGTTCCTCCGAGTAAAAAGTTTGAGAATCCCTGATCTAGTATTACACCTAGTGCACACGACCCTGAGTCACTGGAGCCGTTACACGCAGTCTTGTGACAACTGCTGCACAACGCAGCATTAAAGCCAAACAGCAAGTAAATTATGCAGCAACTCATAAAGTCTCGGCCTATGCGCTGTGCGGCGTTAATTTGCATCACGCCATGCATGTGGCCCTATTGAATAGGCCTGACGTCTGACCGATCAATGGGGACAAAATGTGGGACATGCGCCTAACGCAGGTTTTGCAGTCTCCGCACGGTACATGTACACACTACACAGACAACAAAAACATTCTTTGGCCGCTGGTTAGCGGGGGCTCGGTTGACTTAATTCACGTAAGCAGGCACTTAGGCTTACATGTAGGCATACATGTAGGCTACCTATAAGAATGTGTGGCAAAATCGTGGCAAATTTATATTTTACCTAAGTCTTGAGTAAATTAATTTTGTAAAAATTTAATTTTGTTTTTTTCAAGTCAAATGACCTCCAAATTAAGTTTTAGTATTGTCACAGGGAAGGAAGGGAGCGGGGGGGGGGGCAGGGAGTAAGGGCTGAGCTTTAAAAAAATACTATGTCAAAAGAAGCGCATTCGTTCTTCAAGTCATTCATCATTTTTTGACATTATGGTCGCCACATTTTGTTTCATGGTCTCCGAAAATTGGTTGGTCTCCACACTGAAAATACGAGTAATCCCCGACTCAAACGTAAGGCATTGGCACGCGATCTTGATACATTATTCATTGCAAAGAACATAACTGCCATTAGTTTGATGTTGTATAAATTATTTGCAGTTACATGCAGGCTATTGCCATCAAATTTATGCGTAAAGCTGAGTACATCTAGGCTGTAGAGCCCATTACATGGGACGGGCCTAGACCTAATTGTAGGCCATCAGTGGCATCAAGCTATCAAGGATTGAATTAAGTTTAGTATGATTGATTTAATACGACTAATTGATTTCATGAATAAATCTTATTGATTTACTAAGGTGTTTTGAAAAATCGGAGCTGCGGGTCTCGACCAACTGGAAAAGCTGGTGTGTGAAATTTGATCGATATAGTGTTCATGGCCCCACGCGCGTTTCAATAACTAATTTAAATTGACATAAAATAGCACAGCCTAAAAGACATTCGTTAATTTACAACATGATATTGCGCTAGTTTTTGCTGCGTGATTCAAACTATAGCCCGTGATTCACTATCAGACGGGCTTGGCTAACTCAACTGCACAATGTCGTGTAAGCCTGTGCATCGGCCTATCTTCGTGACATTGAGACATTGAGCATTCTTGCGAATTTATGTTGTATTTATGTTACGTTGTAAGAAAGAATAAAAGATTCTTTAGTAGCCTAACATGCATCGATCCGTCATAGGCCTGCATGACAGCATATTAATCATTTTGCACGCATCGCGGCGATAGGACGGTGCTGCAGCGTTGTTAGGCCATTAAAGTACTAAACTGTTCGTACAGTCTTGCTCGGATAGGCATAATTATTACTATCACCAACAAAACATCGGATAGGTAGGCTACAATGTGTCTCACAAACAGGTACCAGTCTACCATACACCATACACTTCATCATACAACATAATGCGCATACGTGTAAGCCTAATGAATACGAGACTGTAGCGCAAATAATCATTGTGCTGCGCTATTCAATTATTTCACGGTTCATTATCAGACAGAAAAATAATGCTAGTCTCCGCGCGGCATGCCAAATTTTGTATAACCTTCTTCGTCATCAATACCATTGGGCTATTGATACTTTATTATTTTAAGTTTCTTTTTCTCATACCCATTTACTGGTTTGTACGGAAATGCGGAATTATTTTAGTGCAATCCCTCTGTTCTTGTGATATTTAAAATAAGAAATGCCGCATTCTATCACAGGGAAATTACGCATTCAAAATTTACACATGGAACTGTATGGTGGATTTTTTTTGCAAAAAAGGGTATCTAGTGGTAGACCAAATTTTTGCCTTGATTAGCCCTACAATGTAGTCTACGTAGAATCCATTTATATTTCATTTTTGTACATTGGCAACACGGATCTTAACTACTTAAAGGCCGGTTGCTAGACTTCGATTTGAAGTGCGATTTTATTTTGCAGTCCGAATTAACCAATGAAAATATATGA
>JAQIWG010004100.1:0-16628 GCA_034695025.1 Chamaedrilus cognettii | reverse complement strand
CTTCGTCATGGTTTCCACCAATTATAGATTGATGGTTGCCCATGGCGAAGGGAGGTCCCCGATGACGTCCCTGGACGTCGAAACGGACTTTAAACTCATTATTATTATTATTATTATTATTCGTGGTGAAATAAAAATGAATATAAAAAGTGTCCTGAAGGCACAATATAAACTTTCCACTTTCACGAGTAGCTTATCTTGAAGATAGGTAGGTCTATACTAGTAAAATGCTATCTTGCAGATTCAAGCAAGTTCTCATTACTTGTAGGCATAAGCATTGAGAACTTGCATTTAGTGCCCACTCGGTTTGAAGAAAATTGCTAAAGTTTGTGGAAAAAATTTCTATCAGCATCCCCTCCTCCCATTTGTGAGTTCTTTTCGAAAGGCGCTGTAGTGGGCCAACCAGCATGTTTTAGGGGTAGGGTGGGGGGCAGCATACCCTAACGCCGGCTCTGGGAGCAGGAGGAGGCAGCGGAGGCGAGAGGGTGCATGGTGGCTCAAACCGTTCGGCTTAAACTAGAAAAATTTACTAGACTGTGTGATTTCTAGGACTTTTGTGATTAATTGGAATTTTAGTGGTGGCCTTTATTGGTTGCGGGTTACCGATATACAAAAATGGATGAACTCCTGACACAAGTTCCCTCTTTTTATTCACGGTTGTTAGCTAGTTATAAGCAGACGATGGAATCATGACAACAGTAAGCAAATTCCAAGCGTCCATAATGGGCAGTGTAACTTAATACACAGAAGGATGAGATCTCATTTACTTTAAGGGCAAAGCAGATGGTGCGCACTGCGCATCTGCATTCTGCTGTCATAAGTTTAGATTAATAAGTATCTTTTATTCACCATCAAGGCAGCAAACAGGCAAAATGTAAATCTTTTTTTTAGTTTTATCATACATGTAAATTTTATGTGTAACAATAACAAGTGTAGATTTAGCACTGCTATCAATGAGTGTATATTTATATAAAGGCTGATTATAATGGATTGAGACCTAAGAAAGCTAAAGTTTTTGATTAATTTATCGCTACATAATTATTGGCTCGCGAACCCCTTGTTTTTGGGCTGTTGGCGAAGGATGATCTTACGGCTTTTGTGAGAAAAATATCACATTGATTTAAATTATGAATTTTAGGGCTCGCAGGCAGTTTTCAGCGTGTCAATGGAAGGTGACTTAAACTTGGAATAAAATTGACTCTGTCTTGTATTTTGCATTTGGCTAAATTTAGACGCGGTGAGCAAATGATAGATTTGCATTGATTGGCACATGATGTTGTTTGTCGGACTGGCATGACTATGCATGTCGTGCGTAGTCAGGTTGACTATTTTGCACTTCTCGCTGATTGTATTTTTATGTTATTTGTTTGATTATCTGTCCTTGCGACGAAATAAAGATATTTATATAATTGTAATATTTGTTTTTTTGGCGGCCCTCTTACACAAAACCGGACGGTAATGCTCTTTGAGACTCACACACCGTCCTTAAAATTAAACCCCGCCCACCCTCTACCTGAACAGTGTTGGCTAGGCTACCCATTTTTAATCCACAATAATAAATGCATGTCGTTCTAATTATTCTTCGCAACTGCATTTCTGATACATTTTAAATCCTGGAGGCCCCGGGAGCAAACTATTGACTTGCAGCCCAGAGCTACCCGGGCGAGTCGTAAAATGCGACTTAAGAATGGGGAGCGGTTCTTTGCTTGGTAAAGCCGAGGCCGAGGCACTGCACCCGACTGTATCTTCGTTACTGCACACTACACAGTACACAAGTTTCCTAAACTACGACCCCATCATTCTAGCTAACTCTAACTCTAGAGCAATATTTAAAAGACTCAAATTAACCCTAAACTAATTTCAAGAGATTTGCGATGGTTACGCTGCAAGGTGGCGCGGCTTGTATCAAGCTCAACAGCGCTAGGGCCGTAGCGTAAACATTCTCAGCGGGGGGGGCAACAATTCTAGCAGGGCGGGGCAGACATTTTGGCGCTCTGCTCACTGCACGACATTTGTGACTTTTTTCTTCTCGAATTGAACTCACGAGCGGGGGGGCGGGGGGGGGGGGGAGTGCTGACAGAAATGTTTTGAGCCGTTCTTAGCAGTCATTGTCCATTTCTTCCCTATATAATTAACTTAATTTTCACACAGAGCAGGGGGGGCAAGCCCATTAGCCAATAGTAACTTTCTTGGAAGCAGGAGGGGCAGAGACTCCTGCAGGGGGGGCAATGCCCCCCCTGCCCTCCTAAACGCTACGCCCCTGACATATAGTCTATCATTAGTGATGCTATGCAACCTTTCATCTGGAATATAATAATGAACACACCCTTCATTTTTTTTCCCAAAAATGTACTATGAACTTCGCGATCGAAAAACCTTTTTTTTCTCTCCCCACTAGGACATCAATACATCGATCCCTCCCCCACTGTTCTGGGGACCGATTCCGGCTTCTAGGAGCCTCTGCCTGTTATTAGAGTCCCCGAAAAGTTTGAGAGACGTTGACATATTGTTTGGGGAGGAAATGGATGCTCCGTCCCCCCTGCTCGAATTTTTTTGGGGGGGCCGCCCCTCCTGTTTCCTTTATGATCTTTGCCTATGCATTGAAGAACAAAAATAGCAACAGTATCGACTAATTCAGTGGTGTCACAGTGGCGGCCCGCCTGCTAAAAAGAGTTGACACCACTGGACTAATTGAATACCAGCAATCATAACAACAACAACAAATTACTTCAAAATATTAATCATATCACAGACGTCGCAATTTTATATAAATGTAATTGATTAACTTTTCTGCTTCTATATCACATGGTAGATGCTAAGAGAATTAAGAAAAATGTTTAAACTTTATACTCAATACACTTCAAGCAATTCACAAGAAATACGCCTACACTTGCTAACATATTTCAGGTACATTAACTAAAATGTATTTAGCTGTGTCCATCGTTGGTATTGCCGCGATAAACAACAGTGCAACATCACAAAACAGTTCATTGAAAATAGTATTTAGAATTTTAGTATATAGAATATCTTTCAACCCAAACTAAAATTGTCAAAACCTCCTAAGTTTAGCGGCCTACCACTGGCAGCGAATGGCATGTGAATGACTAAATCTTAGGAAACAAAATAAGCTACATCTGTAAAAAGTTTGCAAATGCACTACAATTATTCTCAAATGCAGATTCAGGCCGAGATTACAGTGAGGAGTTAATAAAAACTACCGCAGCTTAGGCTGTTATATTAGAGCATGTTATATTCAATTTTTATATTACAACACGTACGTTCACAACTTTGTTTCAAATGTAACACAAATGACAAAGAACATGTCAAGCCATGCATGTGCAATACGATCTATCTACACCGTTTACATAATTTTTTGATTCTGTGAAGATCACATCGTTATCAAAATGAAGCTTTGTGTATTTCGGCTACGTCATAGAGACGGTCGATGTGAGATCCGTAGAGCGTGAGATCTGACTTGACTGGAAGCCACTTGACAGCCTTGACTGAATCATCACCCTGCAGCACACAAATACATCCACTGAGAAGCTGGAGAATATAGGCAACCATCGTTTTTTTTGTACTTTACTGTGTAGCACAAAGACTACATACAGTCAGGTTCTGTGCCAGAGAGCCGGCACAGAACCGTCTCCCTTCTTTAATTGCCTTTTACGACTCGCCTATGAGCTCTGGGCTGCAGGTCAATTCCTTGTTCCCCCGCCTGCAGAGGGTTAAGCAGACATTGGTGCTAGATATTTTGATCGAGATTGAATATGGTCTACTTGGCTTCAATTTATCAATTGAAGCATATGATGTCCCAACCAAACGTCATTAATCTAAATAAATTTGCACACAAACAAATAACAGTAATCTCTTTGCAGTTCAAATTACCCCGAGGTCTGCAGTCCGCAACCCAAAGCCTCCCGGACGAGTCAAAAAAGGCGATTAAGGAAGGGGTAGTGGTTTTTCGCATGGCCCGGAGAAACTGAACCCATAATAGTCACGATCATTAAACTCTCAAAAGCCTCTCCGCCTATTCCTATTATTGTTATTTATTATTACTGTTAGAGACTGTGAAGAGCAACAATTTTGGATTGTTATATACCTTTGGAGTGAAATTATCAAGGAACGACCCATCCTTGTCGTGGTAGTTCATGACAATCGTCTCTATCCAGGCGTTGTCAGTGTTGCGCGGGTCGTCCAGGTATCCAGTGTACACTTCCCTCTGCTGACCTCGAAGATTCTCCAGCTTACTCTTACTCTCGCCAGAAAAGAGGTTGGCGACACATCGATAGACGGGACAGTCCGCGTCGGGAAAGATGATCTGAAGCCATGGAGGATTATCACGTATTATACAAAGCCATAGCTGTAATTTTTATTCTAGCCAGTCGTCACCTACAGCGCATTATAGCGTCGGGTTAGACGACCACATAATATTACATAACAATTTTCTGATGTATCTATACCTAAAGCCAAAAAATAACAAAATAAAAAATCTACTGCTAACTCAGGTCGCTCGGTTGTGCCTATTAGAAAGGCCAAGGTCGCTGAGAGCGCCTTCAGCTTTCACAATCCTCTTCGTCACTTTTTGCTCAATCCTCTAGTCAACGATTGTTTCCTCTTACTAACGGCATCTTTTGCAACTCTTATACTCGTTCTCATTTCTGTTTTACCGATCTATGCTTCAAAACAATGCACGATGTACCTCTGGGATTGCCCATTCGCTGTTGTCCTTCCGGAGAACGGCCAGAAACTGCAGCGCTCGCTTGCCGCGCTTGATGACCACCTCCGTTTGTTCCGCAGACATCATCCACCTTCACAACGCGAGTCAGAATGTCAATATTTAAATATACAGTTGATCTAATGTGCAAACTTGATGAAAGGCGGGTGTTCGCAACTTTTTTCTCTTTTTTTACATCTTTATTGCTTCAACAACAGCAGAACATTATAAGCATTGAAATGAATGTAGGCCTACAGTGTCATGAAGCAATAGGGGTTGGTTGGCAATAGACTTGGTTGGCATCATGAAGGGCATCCGGCATAATAACGTAGCTCCAGCAGTCCACACCGGGATTCAATTGCCTATAGACCCATTTGAAGACATGAACGTTAACAGAATAGGCGACAAAAAGACGGTTAATTTTAATCAGCTGCAAAACAGCCTTACATTGTAATTACCTGGTAATAATTGCGTTGCCAACGTGATTGGGGCCCCAGCGAGGTAGTACACCCCTTCCCCTCAGTCCCGTGCGACCCTTTGGGTTGAGAGGAACGCCCATTGAGTTGACGCCGTAGGTCTTAACAAAACTCTTGCGATCAACGTTTAGCTCAGTGTCCAGCTTGTTGAAGGGTAGCTCAGTCCCCGAGCCTCTGTTGCACATTTAACAGTTTTTTAAAGTTATTCCTAATGCTTCCACAGAAATCTAAAGCCTAGAATGTGCATGCATTAGAGGCACAATTCTGCAAAAAGAAGGATCTTTTTACCAAAAACGGAAGTTGATTGAAATTATGTGTAGTCGTTGTTAATTATTATGTGTGTTGGATATGAAAAGGTCGATCAATTGTTGACGGTTGGTAATTGGTTTGGCCGGCGGGCCAAGCCCCGCCCCCATACTTGCCGCCTCCATACATGCCTCGATAAACAGCATGTAGTGACCCCCCTTGAATGCTGCATACATGTAGGCAATAGAGTGCTAACAGAAAGATATACGTATGTTTATCGTATTCACACAGCATTGTAGTGAAAAATAATCATAATATCACAACTTGAAATTATCTTTGAAGTGACGTGAGTGTACCGTATATATCAAGTATTTTTTCAAAGAGACATTGTTGAAAATGGTACTACTGCAATCAATAAAATGAGAAGAACAATCCTCCATGGTTGCATCAAAACAGTATATCAAATGAATTTACTGGCGATTGGCACAATCTGGCTATAGTCGCCGTGAAAACTGCCAATGTCTTGTGAAAGTGAAAACACTTTTTGATGACGATTTCCTTAAGTGTATCTTTTTTTATCCTGGTTACAAGAGAGAATTACACAGCTAGAGTAATAAGTAATGTACCAAACTACTAAGTAGTTTGTACCGTAGTTTGTGATAACGTATCACTACACAAAGTAGTTTGTGATAACGTACCACTACACAAAGTAGTTTGTGATAACGTAGCACTACACAAAGTAGTTTGTGATAATGTACCACTACACAAAGAGTTTTGAATGATGAAAGGACAGGCAATGGATGAACGCGCATTATTAGAGTGAGGATAATCGAGGCACTCACTCTTTGAGTAAGTCTACATCAGAATAAGCAGACTGAAGCACTGTTTGATCTGTGTAGGAGGGTGGCTTGTAATCTGGAAACTCCACCTGTCAGTTACATCAAAAAAATGATAAAATATTTGAGATTTTACTAGGACGTAAACAATTGATAATGCAAATATGCAGGAAACATGCAGAATGTAATAATGTTCACAGAAAGCAAAAAATCGCTCTAAATGTAAGGACCATGAGTTTTTTATATTCAATTATACACTTGCATGTAAGAACATCGGAGCTAATGTAAGAGTCTTCTATATCTCTATTAGAATTTGGTTCCAGTTCAGATAGTCTAATTGATCAATTTCAACTTCCACTTTACTAATGCACAACTTCACTACTTTACCCTAATGGATGATCTTTGCAGTGCTGACGAATTTAAACCAACTTTGCAAGGGTGCATGAAGTGACTCAAAAATCTTTACCGCGGCCTAGATTCGAACCGACGCTTAGCCACACTCGTAGTAATCTGACAACTTAGACAACTCGGCCACAACGCTTCATCTTGATGACTAATCAAGTCATGATTGATCAAATTGATTGACAGAGCTGATTGTTACATCCAATTTACATATGTCAAATTGATTAGATAAAAATATGATTTAGCAACTCACCTCAAATGGAACGCGATCGTTTGGCACAGGAAATCGAAGAATCTCTATGCCGCATGAGGTCGGATAAGCTGGCTGTCTTGTGAGCGTGTGCAACTCTAGCTCAGCAGTGAGCTTCAAGCGAATTTCATTCTTTTTTTGTCTAGCCTCGTCTTCCCTCTTCTTTTTTTCTGTGACAAAATACAATCAAAGAAAACGAACAATTTAATGCAAAAATTAACGCATCACACGTTCAAAAATTTGAGCAATCGCTATATTACCATTTATTACATTCCGGCTTTTAAAGATAATGAGATATATTTTAGACACGTGCAGGGACGCAGCCACATATATATGATGGGAATAGTGGTGGAGATCGATCAAGTAGTACGTATGATCCCAAATATCCCTCAAGGGAGCGACTTTTCATCCCGTGCAGAACTCGCGACCGGGGGGGGGGGGGTAGAGACTAGGAACGAAACTTTTTAATTCCAGTTGGGGACAGGACTAATTGATAGTGGAGACACCCTTGTCCACAATGGAAATGCATCCCCAGAGTCCCATAGGCGACTAAGCCTCTGAACGCGTTCTGAATAGCTGCTCCCAAAATCTCTAGATAAGCTGATTAAATTGCCAACAGTGACAAGATAAGTTATATACATAAATAAATTAAACTTCACCTCAACTTCAACTTCACTATTGTACACCACCTTAAAAAATGCTTATTTGCACGGCTGACTAATTTAAACCACCTTTGCCAAGGGTGTACAAAGTGACTCAAAATCTTTGCCGCGGCCGAGATTCGAACAGGCGCGCTGTCACACCCGAGCTCCGCGACTTAGACCCCTCGGCCATAACGATTCGTCTTGATAAGTAATTAGTTGATAACCAATTAAGTGAGTTAAATTTGGTACACACCCCGCGCTCTCTGTTCATCGATGTCAAGAAGTGCAGGCGGGTCGGTCGCGTGTCGACCGTTATGTGAGAGAGAGGCAACGATCCAGTCCAAGGCCATGGAGGTCCTTCTCATCTTGCAGAAAACAGATAATACTACTGTGAAAGGATGCAGCATGCATAGCTTTATAAGACAACTTATTGCAACAAGAATGTAAGTTATAAGCAAGCATAAAGAAATACCAAGATCGATTTTGTTTTTTGGAGATTATGAAGCGTATGTAGTAACAAAGACTATAAAGCCCAGTTGTTCAATCGAAAGTTATTCGGTTTTAAATAATCATAGAACAAAAATGACGTCACGATCCAATCAGATCCCGCAAATTAGATCCAGGATTGTTTGAATAACATGCCAATATTGGGAAGTTATTCAAATAACCCTGGATCATGCAACTATGGTTTAAATAGCTCTCTATTGAACAACTAGGCCTAACTGTCTGGTTCAGTGCCTCGAGATCAAACAAACTGAACCGTTTCCTATTATTTAATCGTCGTTAATGATCCGCCCAAATATCTGGCTAATATTTAATGCAAGTACCTGGTCCTCAAGATATGAAAATCGCTCTTCTATAGCTGTCGGAAGCCTGCAGCTTGCATTTGAGTTGAGTAGAAAGTTGGACTCGGACATTTCATCGACTTTTCGAGCAATCGTCTCAACTCTAAAAAATGTGATATTGAACAACATTCTGTATTTCAAGCGCAAAGGGAAAACTGATTTAATGCGTTTAAGTTTGTAAGATATCAAACACAATTAAACTTAACAAGATCTGAACTACTTTCAAATAATTGCCACACAAGATTTAAAATATTCATAGGGAAGTAAAAAACAATAAGTTCATAGTACTGTAGTAGTGCTTCATCACCTACAAAAATGATGCTGTAGTGCAGTTTTCATTACTCAGCTATCATTAGAGTTCAACAAGTGGAATATGGTATAGTGACTTGGCATATTCTTAGATGACCAAATTCAAATTCACAGGTTCTAGAAAGGCATTATAATGACAAGCGTTTGCAGCAACCAGCAAAAAACTTCTTTATGAATCCATTGCATCTTGAGCACAGTAGCTTGATCTAAAAGATAACATAGTACACATTATATTATATGCACATACATTACAAACATTGTATATTATAAGCATTTTACATATACTGTATACTGCAACGACATTACTAACCACCTTTTTTGTGACCTTATCTAATTGCCCATATTTTCACACAGATTCTAGAGTTTGTGCCAGGATAAGGACTGCTGGAGCTGGGTTTTTACGATCGGATTCTCTTTCTGACACCAAACAAATAAATAATTATCTGGAAGGGACCTTACATAATGACATTACATATACAATATACAGCATATATAATGCATATACGCATAATGTATTTAACTTCATCTCACTTATCATGGGTTTCCCGCAGTCTGTTCTCCTGCGTTATTCGATCTTGTGCCTCAGAGCTCCTCACATATTCGTCAGCATTCACGTTTTCCCACATCAGCAGTTCCTTCTCGTCCATAGGACTGAACGTCATCTCTGCACACCCAAAAATATTCCGATGATCGCCAAAGTAAAAGTCTATCGCTGGAAAGACGCATTTACATCGCTTTTAATTGTAATATGTATTTTTTTGGTTGAGGACTTTCATCACCTGAGGGCCATAAACGAAATATGCGTCAGGGATTTAAAACATTTTGCAATAGAGTAAAATTAAATTCAGCAACGTGATTGGCTCTGATTCTAAACGATACTCATTAGGCTAATACCTAAACTACGGCATAGAATGCAACAGCTAACATAGCACATACGGCCTGTAATACACCTTTCAAATCAGTTCACTTTTATATATAAAGCAGAAATATATACGCTTATGAATATCTGCACGAGCACGATTGGCTATTTATTGCAAAACCAAAAGTTCTCAACACAGAAACGATTTGAATTCAGAAATACATTTCTATGTACAATAACAAGATACATTATTAAAGAAAATCAGCGACGTACTGTCAAGCGTGAACTTTCAGCAGCATGTTTTTTAGGCGATTTTTCCCCTTAAAAAGTTGACTGAACTTAATTTTCACATTTTTTTAGTACTGCCCATTCATTATATAACTAAACTTCTGTCACTTAATTTTTGCACAATGTGATTTTCGCGTTAGACTGATTCGAAAAATTCACAAAAATTACATGCGGGTTAAATTTCATGTTTTTACACTATACGCCGATTTTCATTCACGCACATGATGTTTTTTAGAGCACAAAATAATAATTAACGATACATGTAGATAATTATAATAAAAAAATTTGTTCAGTGAAATAGACAACATCGAAAGCTAAATACTAAACCGACTGAAGCTGAATTTGGTGGTGTTCAGTTTTCGGGTGCAGAGGCCGCAGCAGGACTGTCGACAGAAGTGTCGCTTGATCATGTTAAGGTGGGAAAAAATTATCAAGGGTGGGGGAAGGATGGGACGATTGCAGTATTCCTTCACCAGGTGGTAGCGTTGCATCTTCCACAGAACGTTCGTCTGATCGTGAACATCGCTGAACGTGTTGCTGGAGAACGGAAACATAAAAAATACTAACTTCTGCTAGTGACAGTATAAGAAATAAAGAAGCGTGTCATTGAAGAATTCAATCTACTGTTTGGCTAGCTGAATTGTTGAGAAAACTATAGCCCATATCATAGGCCAATGATTTAGATCTGTATGCTAATAATGCAGGCCCGCAGAAAATTAATTCATCCACGAATCCTTTCACAGGTAACATGCTGCGCCATGATATGCTAGTACGTTCTGGTACATTCTAGAACAAAGGCTACAAGGGCCGAGTGCAAAACCATAGGTCCACTGCATCATCTGACGTCATCATCAATCCGCAACGCTAAAATGTCAACTGAAGATTGCTACCTAATTGTAAGTTATATTGCCTATATATATCTATCTTTTTTAAGTGTCCCACAATGCAATTTAGCTTCAAACTTGGCGACGACACGCGTCAATAGCCGCTGCTTTAAATATCAACTACATCACATGCGCATGACAAGGTACCAACAACATGCTATACAAATATTTCTTTTGTAAAATTTTAATGCAATTAAAGATTTACAATCAAGCCACATAAAATCTCACATGGAACCTAGAGTCCAGGCCCATTAATTACTCATATTTAATGATTAAACTGACAGAACAGCCTGATACCTTCTCACCTGAACATAGCGATGAGCAGGTTGAGCATCATCACGTTGGTGATGAGCGCGTACATGGCGAGTAGTATGGGCACGAACCAGTCGTTGGCAGGACACTTGTCCGGCTGGCCCCAGCAGAGCTGAGTGTCGGTCGAGTCGTAGCCATACTCCGCGCACTGCTTCGCCGTGAAGTTGCGACTGCCGTCATTCACAGGACAATTCAGCCCTGCGAATGCAGATACAGTCATTCTTCTTTTTTAGCCCTAGAAGCTCTGGATCGATGTGGCCATTCCGTAATTAGATTAAGGGTGGATTCTATATAGGTACCTTTATGCCCGGCTAATCAAAGTTCTTGCTAAGGAACGGAATTTAACGGCAGCCCTTTACTGCCATTCGAAAGAATTTACAATAATATTTAGCAGTAAAAAATAAAATAAAAATTTCCATAATAAATGAGTTTAATTTGAATTCAGTTCAAACAGAAAGTCATTTAGCTCGAAATCTGCGACGTCATCTTAATTTAGTGACGTCGTATATCAATTCAAATGGACTAAGCAAAGATATATTTTGAATAGCAATTAAGGGCTGCCGTGAAATTGTCTCCTAGGCCAAGCCAAAAGTAAAGGTGGGAACAAAGGTACGACTATAGAATCCACTCAAAGTGTCGGCCTTATATATGTCGTTTCTCCCCTTTAATGGTTCCTCATGCTCCCGATACACCCTTGTGAGGTCAAGCTTGGCTGGGATGAGGCCACAAAACACACACAGAGAGGGCAACTCATTCTCGTTTTCAGTGTTCAATCACACGGCAGGTTTTTGGTGTCCAAATTTTCCAGCTCAGCCCATCTTCAGTCCCCTACTTATCTCTGCATACGATATCTTCTCAAGCGGAGCGTCTGAAGTTCCTATATGTTTTTCTCCCTGCATCTCTTGCCCTACATTCTTTCCTCTACGTCATCTTTCAGAAATACCAATTCTCTTATTACATGACTAATTTTGTTTTTCGTTCTTCTAACTATCCATTCAACCACTGCCTACGTTTCCTGTCATATTGTAATAACATGTACCTAGCCATTAAACCATGCGCCAGTATTATCATTATTGCAAAAATTATTATTCAATCGTTTTAATAGATTGCAAATTCTTAGCTAGAAAAATAAAAGGGATAATGAGGAATTTAAATTAAATTTCTGGAGTACCCTGGAGCGTTTAGATTCAAAAGAAAACTAGAGAAAACATGAAATCTTCAAATATACAATAGTACAGATATACCGGACACTTCGTCGATGTTCAACTGGCCGAACACGTTCCACCACGCCATGCTGAGTACATTGCGAGCGAGTGCGATGTTGAGCGGCTGGTTGGGATAAAGGATGACCTGGGACGCTATGCCATAGGCTGCTATGAAGACCAGCAGCACGATGACAAAGTAGAACAAGTCGACCATCTACACGACAAACGACACAAAACGACGACGTTAGCTATGACATTACATGCATAATTCATTAGTAATTAGTTTTTCAAATCAATTGCAAAGTAGGCCTACAGGTATTATTGTTAAATTGACCCTAACATGACATTTGAAGCATCTACCAACCTGAAACTATCTCACTGTTTTGGATTAACAATTATTGAAACACTTGTCAAATTTTGAAAACTTATTTGCACAGGATGCTATATAATTTGAGAAATTGTCACCTAATGCACCAATTCCGTATCATGAGACAATTTTTCAATTATCGAGTATATTATATTCGATTGTGAGAGTGAGCTGATTAAGCGAAGCACAGTAAAGATTTTCTCCGCTTGTGACCTAAACGTTCTCCAAGATTTTTAAATCAGTACTCATTAAAAAATTAATCTGAAGATATTCTGATTTCACAAGCTGTCAAAAATCACTAACAAATAAAACAGTAAAGTAACCAACCATGCGTCCAATCATGACCAGTTTTGGTCCTAGCTCCGGATTGACGGAAAACAGGTGAAGAACTCGAAAGAAGAACGTCATGAGATTTAGAGCGAGAATGATGCGAGCCGCGTAGAAACATTCGAGGCAGATGGAGACCGGAATGAATCGCAGTGTCAGCCCGGCAAAGTATGTAACAAAAGTGATTAGATCTAGAATGTTCCATATGTCGGTGACGTAGCTCAGCAGTTTCAGCTTGAACGTGCCTGCATCGTTCGTTATCAACTAAAAACACACAAGCATCAAGTCAACACAAATGAACACATGCACACACACACACATTTTGTGGCCGCATTCTTCGCTCACGCAGGGGTAGAGCATTTGCAGCCATCGACACCCACCCTTTACTCTAACCTCTCCGTCGCATCCTCACGTTTTATTCTATAAGCTTTCATATCCTTCTCCATCAAGTCTTTCCACGTCGTTTAAGGTCGGCCTCTATATCTGTTCCTGACTTTCTTATAGTCCATACATTTCTGCATCCTATCATCTGATTCCTTTCTCAAAACATGCCCCAGCGCTCTTAGTCGGTTCTGTCTTACCACCTCACCCATAGCCTTCAACCCATTCTAGCTTTTAGATCGGCACTTTACTTTCTCTCTTCTTTAACAACTTCTTCAAGCAAGTTATGTTTTTTCCATCTCCGTTTGCATGATATATTTTTGGTGCGTTACAAGGGCAGTAAAGAATGGAGTCGTTTTACAGTGTCAATTGTTAAAGGTTAATTGTAGGTCTTTGTACAACTCTGAACATTTCATCTCAATTTTAATATCAATCCCTACTAATTTAGATTTTTCTCTATCATAATAATTCGAGAAATACATAGGGTTGGTTTCTCCAACACAGATTTAATGGTGGTTCAGAATTTAACCCGCCTTTTTGCATAGGCTAAATCCTGAACCACCATTGAATCCGTGTTTGATAAACCAGCCCTTAATTCGTTTACGATATGGTTGCATTAATGTGCAACATCAAGTTGAATGCATGTCTTAAGATATTTAAATACTAAATTCTCAGGTTTCAAATATTTTTCTCACCTGTCTAATTTCCTCGATAAACATTGTGCAGATCCAAATGATGAGGATGATCTCCTTCACTCCGATGGAGGGAAGCGAGTCTGTCACAGGCCGGAAGTCCGTCAGTAGTATGATTCCATAGAGCAGCAGGAAAGCAAAGTAGCACATCTAAACACACACACAAGTGCTCACGCCGTGATTTATAATGTGTTATTTATCTTTTGAGTGGGTTTTGAAATGATTAGCTTACAATATGTACACAATTGCAATTAAATTTAATTTGTGATGATTAGAACAGGTACACTCGCGCTTTGTGGCCGCATTCCCCGCGCACGCAGGAGTAGGCCATTTGCAGTCATGGACATCTGCCCTCCACTTTATCCTCTCCACCAAACATCGCGTCTTATATCCGTTAGATTTATATTCTGCTCTATCAAGCCCTTCCACGTCGTTTCCGGTCTCCCTCTACATCTTATCCCACCTCATAATCCACACATTTCAGCACAAAATAATTTGATTCTTAGTAACGTAGCACATGTAAAATAGCAGTGTATATTAATAAAAAAAGTGTAATTTATTTTGCAATACTAATTGAATCACTGGTATAATAACAATACAATAGTAACAGCAACGCATGGCGTAATACCCTGCGTTATTGTTACCCTTTAAAAAATACAGACATGTATTTTTTTTTTAATTCATAATATTAGTAGCAATCATTCCAAGGAAGATGTTCACTCACGCAGTAGTATGAAAACGTGACCACCGGAGCGCTCATGAAGTATCCGAGCTTTTTAAAGTAACGTTTCACTGCAGACTTCTTTACTTCCTCCTGCTCTGACTGCCCTGACAACGTCGACGCACTGCGACGCTCCAATCTGATAATACACCCAACAATTTTCAGTTTCATTAAACTTGAACTAACTAGGGGCCGATTCCAGAGACGCATCTTGACTCCGGCCTAAGGAAACTCCCTATTTACAAAAAACGACCTAAAGAAATATTATATTTCAAGGAAACGACCTAAGGAAATTAATCTACGATAATAAATGTGTAATTCATTTGCTCATGTTTTGTACACAGCGTTGTCAAGGAAGAAGCTTATCAGGTAAACTGTATAGCCCATAATTAGATATTCGTCATGATATTAATTTCAAATATCACACGGATCAAAATTCTGGCAGTTAATAAGACACCTTTTTGTAGTTAATAAATAAAAACACCATGCATACCGCAGAGCTCTATGCATTTCATGAAAAATTCTACAGTCATCTCACTTACTGCCCTTTAGAATCAGCGTGCACGAGCTGCCCATTTCCAATTGCAGTATTTGTTTGAGCATTCTGCATGATAAAAATCGAAGGAATTTAGATAACCAGTTTATGTAAGCTAAATGCAAACAAGAATAGACCTATAACAACAAAACAGTCTAAGATCAAAACTAAATCATTGAAAGTCATTCACTTCAGCTATTACTTCTAAAATAATATTACGGCACAAGATTTTCTACAATGCAAACATAGTGATGTTTACTTTTCTACAATGCAAACATAGTGATGTTTACTTTTCTACAATGCAAACATAGTGATGTTTACTTTTCAATAATGCAAAGATAGTAATGTTTACTTTTCTACAATCAAACATAGTGATGTTTACTTTTCTACAATCAAACATAGTGATGTTTACTTTTCTTAATACTGTATCCTATACTTGTGAACATAGGATGCTCCACATTTTCCATAAAATGCTAATCATTAAAATACTCGTCGAAGTTCAAAAATAGCAAAAATCAATACAGTAAATACTCTTTTTAAAGCTGTATAGTATATACCTTTCTACGTTCTGTGGGAATCTCCTTTACGATAGATTTTCCTTTATCCTTTTGCCGAAAAGTAAGCAATTGAGGAGCAAGAAATGGGAGCACCAACGAAGCAAGTATCTGAAATTAAGACAGATGCGTTAAAAAACAGACAAACATAGTTTTTTTTGTGAAGCATCTTAACTGGACATGATGCCGTGCTTGGATTCATTACAGGAAAAATTGTCCTTGTCAATGGCCATATGGCTCAGAAGCTTAAATACCTCACAGAAGCAATTAAAATGATGTAAACACTACACCTGAAAGTCATACCAAATTTCTGCTGCAATCAATTATTGCTTTTGAAACACTTACAATAATCATCGTCTTCATTGAAACGAAACGTTAAAAAAATCAGCATTTATGTGTCTGATGGTGAAAGAAATGTACCATGTTTTAGCTTGGCATGAATCATTTAGAGAAAGCGATATTGATTACGTTAAGTCCAACTATACAATACAGTTATTTGCATATTCCACAACAGGGTATTAAAAAAGGAAAAAAGCTCTAATGACAATAAAAATAAGACGTTACGGTGCACAAACGAAGAAAAAAAAGAAAGTTGAGTTGCTAGGGCATCGTAATTGAGTTGCTCCTACAATGCCCCAGCAAGTCGGGGAACAAAGAATAGACTTGCAACCCAGAGCTCCCCAGGCGAGTCGTAGAAGGCGACTAAAGAAGTAGGAGCAGTTCTGTGGCGGCTCACTTACACAGAACCGGACTGTAATAGTCATTGTTGCACACAAAC
>JAQIWG010004099.1:0-16628 GCA_034695025.1 Chamaedrilus cognettii | reverse complement strand
ACCTTACGAACAGAGAATATTGCATGTGGGCAACCGATTTGTTTTTTGAAACCAAACTGTCTATCAGAGGAATATAAAAAGCTACCATAGAGAACAAGAAGGCAACGTTCGAACACTTTGGATATAACAGAACTAATGGTAATCTTATAATGAATAATCTTATGTTAGCAGCTAGCCACACTTATGCCTCACTTTAAAACCTTTGATATGAAAACTTTCGGAACAGATATTTGTTCCCTGAAACTGTAAGCATGCTCAAGAGTCTTTATACACAAGAGTTGTGCTTATGATTAGTATACAAGACAATAAATTGAATTTTTTCTCCTTTTTCAAAGCAAAAAACATTTGGAGCTCGTTGTATTACAACTAACGCACGTTAGGGACCAATAATTTGTCAGTAATGAATTATCATCTAAATAATTATCTCGGTGTCATGATTTGCCTGGCTGCTTGTTTTGTTTCAGCTTGCTCCACGGCCAACTGTTCGGGAGTCTGCGATCTAGCTGGGGCAGGGGGCTGTGACGTTTGTGATCCAGGCTTTGCATTGGATGCCAATCGCAAATGCTCACGTTAGTGTTTTAATCTTCTAGAAAATTTCAACATCTTTTAATAGTCGCAGTAGGCTTTCCTACTGCAGGCTAATTATGAATATATGAATAGACACATCAGGACTAAACAAGAAACATTAAAGAAGTAAGTAATCAATAAGTACAGCCATTCTTGATTTAAAAGTATTATGCTATTCTTTTTCTTCAGCTTGCCCAGACCACTGTAGAGACTGCAGCTTGAATGGATCTTCTACTTGCACTCAATGTGACGCGGGTTATGATCTTGATGGCACAACATGTATTCGTGAGTAAATATAGCCTACTATCGTGCAAGGCCTGTAGTTATGACGTTTGCCGCCATAAAGGTACTTTCAGCAAAGTGTTGAATTTTTATGATTTATTATCAGTGTCAGGTTTCCTCCACTACACGAGCGACGTCTAAGAGCTCTTTTATAACTATTTGTAAAGCGACTAATATAAAATTCGTGTGACGATTGTCAGCACTGGTTAATTATACAAAATCAAGAATTGTGATCTCCTTGACATTGGATCACATGCATTTTAATCGTGGCGAGGCGCTGTGGTGCTGTGGTTAAGGCGTCGGACTTAGAGTCCAGAGGACAGGGTTCAAGTCTCCACGCCACAACTATGAAACCATGCGTTACAGGCCCTTCAGCAAGGCTGTTAAACACACAAGTGTCGCTAGCTGCTAACCCTGTGCCAGATAATTATTAATTTGATTCTCGTCAGGTAGGGCATCCGGCTCTAAAAACCCAGCTCCAGCAGTCCTGATCAGGGCAGACGAAAACGTGTAAACCCGTGTGAAAACAGGGACCTTAACAGATTACACGATGAAAAGGAGGTTAGTGTATCAATAACAAAAATGATAAATTTTCTTTTTAGATTTTGGCAAAAATTTGAAACCAAATTCTGAAACGCCTGCACCTTTAGTCTTTGCTCAATCATTTTTGGTGCAGATTTTCTTGGCAGAGTATACTGCTTAAAATACGAGTACCCTCATTGCACAGTTTTGCGACGTAACTACAATTGAACTGCTAAATATTCCTAGTTGTGACAGGATAGTTTCAAGAACAGTAAGCAATGCAGGCTTATGGCTTTACTTTGGTCAGTCAATAAAGATGCTAATAAGTAATTAGCCTATGTCAAATAAATAGGTATACGAATGCTTTGAAGTAGCTGTGAAATATTCTTGGCGGGTAGCGTTCATATTGATGCTTTTTGAAAAAAAATCAGGATATAGACAATTAATTGTCGTCTGAACATGTTTTGTTAATTCAGGAGATATTCACACTTGTAGCTAATCGCGTTTTAATTCGCTGACAATTAAAGTTGAACGAGAACTTCGCCAAAAGTACCCAAGACGAGCATGATATAGTGTATTTACAGGTTTATTTGGCGTTTAGGCAATGAAGGTCTGTTGATTATTGCTCTGTTCTTCTTTTCTCACAGCTTGCCCAGATCACTGTAGAGCTTGTAACGGTTCCACAGCCTGCACAGCTTGTGATGTGCGTTACGCGCTCGATGGTGCATCTTGCTTGGGTGAGTATTGTATTGACGTTCACTATTCAAGGTTGATGTTGGATTGCGTGACTGCGTGAGTGCTAATCGAGAGGTGATCGTTCAGCCTATAATTCGATCTGGATCAACTGAATCTTAACTGGCGTTCGTGCAATTCAACATTAGGGCTACCATTTTCAGGGAATCTTGTGGCCATAATGTCGATACAGAATTCGTTCAAATTCATTTAATATAGATCACATATTAATCATACCCTTGCCTGATCAATATTTAAATCTGTTTTTTAGCTAAAGATATAAACACAATTTTAACACAGCATTGGTGAATTCATTTGTTAGCACTTCTACTCGTAATAATTTTCTTAATTCACATCATTATTAGGCTAGGTTTCTAATATCTTAGCCTCATTTGTTTTTTTCTGATTTTCAGCATGCCCGGACAATTGTAGAACCTGCAGCATAAACGGTTCAACCGTTTGTGATCGATGCGACACTGGCTATGTCCTCATTGGCAATACTTGTGACAGTAAGCGTTGTTATTGTATGGATTGCTTGAGGATTTGTTGGTTGAGAAATGACAACAGCACATGGCTTAGCATAACAATTGTATTACAACATACATCTGAACATTGTTATTCTTTAATTAATGACTGAATTTTTCGTTTTTATCGACAATGTGAGCAGCAAAACTGCCAGTCTTAAGTGAAAGGGTTGAAGATCAAGAGAACAAAGATAAACAAATACAATCGGCAGTTTTAGATGGAAGTAATTATAATCATCTGGTTGCTTATTGCTTTTATGCCTATCTATGCTTTTGTCTTGCTACACAGAATGCGGTCTGAACTGTAGCACGTGCAGCGCAGTCGACAAATGTACCAGTTGCGATCGTGGCTTCGGACCGGAGGCGATCGGGGGAGGCTGCGCTGGTAGGACTCTGGCGTCTTGGTTATTAAAAATTTTTTGTCATGGTTTATCCTTTTCCTTATTGATTTAGTTTGAAATTAATTAAAGTTAACTTGAAATTACTGAGTTTCACATGATTCACTGAAGTTTTACAATTGCTGGTAACTAGCCTATTGCATGCAGCGACGAATAAGCAACCCATCTTGGAATTAAATGCTTTTGTTTTTGAACAAAATTCAAGAAGCCACTTAATTTTTTTTTCTAATTTAAATGCTGATGCTTTTTTGTTCTTAGAATCCGTCTCGTGTTTTACAATGCTTTTACATCTTGCATTCTGTTTCAGCTTGTTCTACGGCCAACTGTTCGGGAATGTGCGATGCAGCAGGGGCGGGGGGCTGTGACGTTTGTGATTCAGGCTTTTCATTGGATGCCAATCATATGTGCTCTCGTCAGTAGGCCTATCTTTAATCAACCACTAGTTTTTTTAATTTTATAATGACAATGACAGGACTCATAAATTTCTAATTCATTTTATGATTTTTGCAACTTTCTGCAGTGATTTCAATACTTTATGAAATGCATGGGCTATGCGCTTCTCATATACGACTTGATCTGATGCTAATTTCGCCGATAAATTTTACATGCAGGGGCTGGAGGCATGGAGGAGTTTTATTTAAGTTTGGAGTGATGTGGAGGAGTTTTATTTATGTTTTTCATGCGTCTCTGACTCAAGTAATGGGCAATCAGCCAGCGATGATATATGCCTTAAAATGTGATATTTTAAATGTTTTGTAGCATGCCCAGACAATTGTAGAACATGCGACCTGAACGGTACCAAGGCCTGTACTGCATGTCATACTGGCTTTAGTCTCGTCAACGCAACGTGCGCTGGTGAGCTAACGTATACTTGTTATTTTTCCCTAAAAATCCTGGATGCAATACTACTTCATGGTCAAATTGACCCATATTTAATTAATTATTTGTTTTTGAGGGTCATGGGAATTCAGTTCAAAAATATATCTGTCAAATGCATGATTGCAATAATAATGTTGCATGAATGATAAGCTTAAAATTTTAATTGTGCATTAACTCGATATTTTAAATTTCATAAGGTGTTTTTTTTAGCTTGCCCAGAAAATTGTAGAACATGCAACATGGATATCTCTCCTACATGTCGTGATTGTGATATGGGCTACAGTCTGGTCGACATGACTTGTACTCGTAAGTTTTAAATTGAATGTAATTATGCAATGAATACCAACAATGGCCCCTAAACCTCTGAGATAATTTAATCAGAATCTCAATCAAAGCGTAACTCCTCAACGGAATAACACACTATTGTTTGTTGTAAGTTAGTTTTATTGAGTTACTTGTCATAATGGAATTCGGGATACTTTGCGAATAATGAATATCTACACTTTGCCTGAATTGTTGTGTAAGACTCTTCTTGTGAATTTGATTTAAAAGAAACAAATAATGGTCAAAATCCTAAACAAATATTTAGGATCAATCATCACAAAAGACGGAAGGTCAATCGTTGACATAAAGTTTGAAAGTATCCTATAAAGACCACTGCACAAACGTATCAGTGAGCGAGGAAGTAACCCAAATTATAGGACAACACGAATTGCTTATATCAACAGTAAAACGGCGAAAGATGCTGCTGTATGGTCACATCAACAGAGCTAGCGGCCTCTCACCCACGATCCTACAGGGGGCGGTGGAGGGTACACGCGGCAGAGGAAGATCTCACACAACCTGGTTGAAATACTTGACAGGATTGTCAGTGTACGACCTCCACACGATACCCAAAGACCGTTAAAGATGGAGACAAATGGTCATTGCTGTTGCTCATGGCGCCCCCATGATCGACGAGGTCAAGGGCTAGGCAGGCAGGCAGGCAGCAGGCAGTGAACTTGTGCAAGAAATCTTTTTCCTTTTATTCAAAACATCAATTTTTGCTAGGATAAAGTAGACTATTGTATAAATTGCATTCTTTACTGCTTTATTCGTTCAACAATTCTCCTGTTCATACAATAACTTCATTTGTTGTTCAAATTAATATGTTTCTTAACTCGTAGCATTTTTTCTCTTTTTTTCAGATTGCCCGAGTGGATGTAGAACTTGTTTGGACGACACGCAAGACTGTACTGATTGCGACGCAGACTACGGACTCGTCAGTGCAACCTGTGTTGGTGAGTGGAACACATTAATTGGGACACTTTAGTATTGTGGTGTGGCAAAACTGTAAAATTTAATGCCTCTAAAGTACCAAGGTAAAGATCAAACTTCCATATGCTCTCATTTTTACGGCTCTACTGCATTAAAATGTATGTAATTTTGTTATCATAAATGTCATTAAATCTTGTCACTAACCAAAAATGTATTTATTGTTTTTGCGTTTCTTCAGCTTGCCCGGAAGGTTGTAGATCTTGTAGTCTGACCGGAGCAAAAGCTTGTACTGCGTGTAACGCCGGCTTTGTCCTCATCACTGCAACGTGTGCTCGTGAGTTTTGTCTAAGTATATTAACCTTCATCAACATCATCATTCAATATCATCTTTAATTTTTTTTCTTCTATTCTCTGTGCTGGCACGGGTTGAAAGTTGAAGCCCCACGTGCATAGAAGTAGGACACATTTTAGCTGATCGCCTGCATTATTTTATACCAAATAGTACTGAAAATGAATGAATGAATTATCAACAAAGTCTTGTACTAAGCAGAGCTCATAGTTAAGCTTTGTTAGCTAATAATAGTAATAACGATAACAATAACAATGGGTTTTGAGTTCGTTTCGGCTTCTGGTGACGCCATCTCTGATGCCAACAGAAGCTCAATTAATTACTAATCTCCGCTTTGTTATTGTATTGCAGCTTGCCCCACAAATTGTACAGCCTGTAACGCAGACAGTCCCTCAGTATGTAACTCATGCGACGCAGGTTACAGTCTTGTCAATGGATCTTGTGTTGGTAAGTAGGCCCATGCTGCATCTAAAAATGTTTTTAAAATTGCTATCTCTGGATGTCAAAAGTTAGTGTTATGTGGTGTTATGCATCTGTATCTATAAGGGATACAAACGTGTTTATTAGAGTTCTTAGGCCGTATTTGTCAACAGGTGCCATATATAATTAGGTCAATATATATATATTATTACAATTTTCATCATGAACATTATTACAATTTTGACAATTGACCGAGACTATGGAAGGATGCCTTTCAGCCATTTCTGCATAGTTGTTATTGCGCACTCAATTTCATACAATTTTTGTTGCCTATTAACAGTGTGATAGTCATTATATAGGTGGCCATATGAAATATGTTCTCAAGAATTTGAAAAAAAATGATTTTTTTAAAAGCCTTATGCTTATACTGTACATCACTTAATTGCCTCGTTGCCGATTTTTTTGTCTACAGCGTGCCCCAAAAATTGCAGAACCTGCAATCTGGACGTTTCTGCGTCGTGTCTTGCTTGTTACACAGGCTATGCCTTGATTAACGATAACTGCGTTGGTATGTATCGAATATCACCTAGGCATTTTGATGCCCAGAATTTATTCAGTTTAATTCGATTTTCCAAACCATGGCCTAGGCGTGCCGGGAGGGGTTGGGAGTGTGGTTATGCATAATGTATATTGTGGCGTTATAATTTAGATTTTTGGCAGAAAGTGAAAATTTAAAGCTAATTTTTTTTATCGCCTCCTATGGTCAAGGATAATCATTTTGGCCTATTCCTCAGTCTTTTCATCAGTGATCCAAACACACACTCACGACTTAGTGGTCGAATTCCCTCAAAAATTAACGTGATTAAGAAAATGCTGGAATCGATGCAGGGGCAAATAACTCTGTCACTTCCTCCTCACCCCCAGTCTTCATCGACAGTTTTTGCTTCTCTGACACACCGGCTAGCCTGACGGAAAACACAATAATTTATTATTGATGGCTTGATTCCAGGCTATTTGTGTTGTGTTAGTACTAACAATTCGAATAATAATAATAGGTTTAGATTCCGTGTCAGCTTCTAGTGACGTCATCGGAGAGCAAGCCAATTTACCGTGGTAAATTTAAATAGTCCGATTCTGCTTTCAGCATGCGCTGAAGGCTGTGCGCAATGTGACACCAGTGATCTGGACAAATGTGACAGATGCCTTCCTGCATATGATATCAATGCCGAACAAACTTGTGATCGTAAGTCTTGGTTTTTATTGGGTTAATTTTGCAGGAGAAAATAGTCATGGATGAAATATATTATTGTCTTTATTAACCCGTTAACTCTATTCATGTGACACAGGGTTTTGGCTAAAGTTATTTAATTTTTGAAAACAGTATTTTATGCAGGCAGCATCATTAAATCTACAGGCTTCAATTATTATATCTCAATATTAAATCTATTTCACAGCATCGGTAACGAATCATTTTGAGACAGTTGCAACTAGTAACTGATCCTAATTCAATTCAAATCACAACGTCAATAAAGTTAGCGGCCTGTAATATAAATTAGTGCAATGTTTAGCTCATGTCATTGTCAGCTGTCGAATATGAGCTGGTGTTACTATTGTCATTTTGTCTCTTTAATTGTTTTCTATTTGTTCGATCAGTGCAAGAGGTGATTAAAAGAATTGTATAATTTTGCAGTGATAACTACAACTGAATCTATTCCTATTTCATCTCCAACATCAAAGGCAGCCCTGGGTCCAACGACTACTGCTAATTCAGCAGGTGGTAGCATCACCACTAACGGTTGGTCTGCAACACACCCTGGAACATCCACTGCTATTGGATCCTCCACTACGCCGGGAGACCCTAACGAACCCGGGATATCCAGTGAATCTTCCACGTCCTCTGGACAGCCGGGTGGCTCTACTACCAGTGGAGGAACGGAGCCACCTGGCAATGGCGGTAATTGTAGCTCGATGCTTTCAGTTTCATGTCTGCTTGCTATTGCCTCGCTGCAGTATGCATTATCAGCATGTTACACTTGCGTGGCAAAGGCTCCTTGCAATACCATCATAACTTACAATGTCCATCGTTTGACACATGCTGCATCATGTTTTGGAAATTTATTTTTGCTGCGCTGCTATTCTGGCCGACGCGCCTGCTGGATCATTTCTTAAATGATGACAGATGAAGAAAAACAACATAGCAGCTGTCCCGCTGCTGTTGTTGGTGTGGTCTAACTTTCAAATATAATCTTCTGTGTATCTGGAAACAACTCTGACTTAATTCAGCACTTAATCCTCGTATGATTGCAAATTAATTTAACTGCTACCGAGAATGATCCTTGTCCGTATTTGTGCGAGGCTGAAGCATTGATTTAGAAAAAGCGTCTTGTCAGACGTTAAGATAACATAAAAAACTCTACACAATGCCATTTTTGTTTATGCACCCTGGGCTGATAAGGTTTCGGGGGTGCCTAAAGTACCATTGATGTTCAATATTTTATATTTTATATTTTATATCTAATGTGCAAAAGATGTTTCTAATAAATCTTCTATCTTTTCCAACCTTTTAACAACTTTATCATGTTATTAAACATGTGTCATTCTATCATAGGGCAGCTTTTTCAATCAAGTGTTAAGACTTAAACTTGACGTCATGACGTTCTCCCACTCTACAGCGCCCTCGGATCCTAATCTACAATTTATTTAACGCCTTGTGTTTGGTTACCCACACCATAATCTTGGATTAACATTTTAGCGCTTAATGAAAAACCCGGCCTAAGTGTTTTATCTTTTTTTTGCTTTTCAAACACAACAAGCAGCTAAATGTCTTCCTGCCTGACCACTGTCTTTTTCTTTAGAAGAAAACCTGGTGGCGATAGTGCTTGGAATCATTGTTCCAGTTCTCTTCCTGCTCTGCGTCCTCGTCACCTGCTGGATTTGTTCCCTTCCACGCATTACTGGACCGGCCTACAGTGGAAGCAGGTTCAACAGTGGTATATTCCGATCACGTGATCAGGTAGACCATTAATTACTGCAAGTTGTGTATTATCTTTCTTTAAAATTGTTACGATATATTTTAGAAATTATCTTCTAAGATCAACTAGCGACGGATGCCACTTTTAAGACTTTTGAGAAAAAGATTTTTACATATTGAATTAGAACAGATTTTACTGATGCTGCAATTACTAGCCTACTTGAAGTCCATAGCATTATATAAAAATTTCAAATTGTAACCGATTTTAACCAATTTTATTGCTTTACTAAACGGAAAGGCCCTTACTCGTAAATATGTAAATATACTATTTTAAAACAAACTAAATTGAAGTAAAAGATATTGTTAGCTCACTACATGCAAGGTTTGACCTTTCTGAAAAGAACACAATTTATTTACTAAACGTTTTGTATCTAAAAAATGGCATTTGGTTTACATGATATTACTATAACTGTGCTTGTATTCATGACCAGGGGTATCCAGCCAATCAAAATACAGTCTTGCATCTTTCCACTGGAAGACGTTCATACTACAGCGGAGCATACAGTTAATTGTGTTGAGGGTAAATTAACATTGTACTTGTCCTTCTCTAATTTTTGACCTCAACGTTGTTATTCATCATGTTGTTCGACCAATGAAATAGTGTCAAAATCATGTCTGCAATTTTTTGTAGTAATGTAGCTAGTTGTCATGGTCTTATTATAAAAGACTTGCTGATTTTTTTTTAAACATACCCTTCTGAAATTATTTAAGCTTTTGCAAACTAGCTGAACATTGCATTTCCTTTGAATGTAAGCCTTTTTGCAGGACATAAAGCAAAACCACCAAACCTTATTTGATTTAGAGCAAAAAATACACAATAAAACGAATCTCCTGCTTTGCCATGTCAAAAGCTAATGGTGCATTGCATGATTGCTTGTTGCGATCAAGATACACACAGAGCCACAGACTGACCAATGATAGAGCGTGAATCACAGTTAAATATTAAACTCGCTATGATTCATATACGCTGATTGGTCGACCTGTGAGCTTGATTTTGATCTTAATCTCAACACGCGTTCATGCCATCCAACATAGGCAGATAACTTCATTAGTAGCCAAACAGTCCTTAATCATAGTCAAATCTGTATGACATGAACACAGGCAATTGCTTAGTGCAATGTATCAAATTGTCGGTCGGGTATGAATCTGTATCAATATGTTACAGAGAATAAGTATTTTCTCTAGGGAATATACATATTCCAAGAGCATATGTATATTCCCTGATAGAAAAAATAATTTGGGGATGTATATTCTCTGGGGAACATTCCCTGATTACACACATTTCCTGTAACTATATACAAAAACTGAACATAACGCTAAACGGTTGTATACTATCGTGACATATTTTCAACTTTATAGATCATACAATTAATTTAAACTCCAACTTAACTAGAGTTTTAATGAGTTCTCTGCTTTGCAGTATCGACTGCCATTGGGAGACGAGAATTTCATCATCCACTTGAATTCTGAATCTATTGTACTCAAATCTACTCTGATCACCAATCGGCTTGCAGCCAATTTCCATTGGCAACTTAACAGATGAAGTAAAAATAAATAAACAAATTTGAGAAACTGTTGTTTTTTAAATGTTTTAGAGAAGACGCAAAAAGCATTGCGCGAAGAAAGATAGCCAACCTTTATAGTATACCTCATTTCCGTAAATGTAATTGGAGTTAATTGTTGCGAAATGCATATTGTTCATTGGCATTGGAGCAAATTGAAATATTCTTTACATGAGAATGGAATCAAGATTTTTCACGCATGTGTTTATGACTCTGTGACACAACTATTTCATAATTATGACATATAGATGAATGAATGTTTTTACATTTATTCAATAAATCTCCATCACATGAAAAAACCTAACCCGAAGATTCATGATTCATAGTACCCTCTGAAAATGTGAGCGTTTTATTTCATTCGTTTGATAATTGCAAGCAATAATTATTGTTATTTTTTATTATAATGATGAAATCTGTCGCAAAAAACTAGTTTATTTCATGAACGAAATACCGCTTGCAGAATCCAATATACTGTTCTGTTCAGAAGTAATGAATCGCTTGTTCTAAGTTAACTATTTATGAAAACTCTGTGTTACGTTTGAAACTTGTTTAAGAGTCGACTTTTTTACATATTATGTGCGGGATCTGTACTGTCAGATAGGTCAAATTTAGAATACTCAATCGCTTAGAGCGGTGCGTATGTGCTTAGCTCACGATATCATAGCCATTTCATGATGGAATTGAGTAATTTGAAATCTCTAGATTGCTGTACAATCATAATTATAATGTCAAGATTTTATTCTAGTTGTGTAATTGAACATAACGGTAAGGTTATAGGAAATCGTGAAGTAAATAATGTAGAAAATTTTAGCCACAATCAATCTTTTTCCAGTCTTTATGATATTAATACATGTAGGCCTATTTCAATCATAGGTTTAATTTCTTTTATGTATATATATAACCTATTACTAGTACAAGCATACACAGTGTGCCATAAAGAAACATGCCTGTAAGATCAAGATATAACTTAATAAATCTTAGTATACGTGATAATATAAAGACATGGGATATGTCCCACTATAATTATTCTAGTTATAATTTGTATTGATTACTGGTATTGAAATTTAGTGTAGGATGTCAAATTCTGATGGATTACGAATGATTCAAACAAAATTTGATGTTTTTACGAGTTGAATTAATTATCATACAAGCGCAGATCGATAAGCCAACCTTTGCACGGACTACTGATGACATGATCGCCAAGATCCATTAGGCTACAGTATTGGAACATTTCTTTATCGCTACATGTATTGTTTTCAGTTGGTTTCTTCTTCTATCTCCGAGATTACTCGTCATTCCAGACATATCAGTTTATTTTATATTTTATCGAAATGGGTAGGCTGCGCGTGTAAATAAGCTTCATGCTTAATCCAAATGCTCGAGTAGCCTATTATAGGTTAACGTACACGCAGCCTAATATTGAAACATCTTATCGTCGTAGATTGATATCTATCCTGTTAATCAATCTTCTAACTTGTCACCGACAGAATGGCATGCGGTTCAAGGTATAGCTGAGCCGTACAATTTGGCCTGTAGTTGTCGCTGTGTGGGTTTGACGGGCATCCACTCAGTTTCACGTTTCAACAGTTTATCACAAAGCACACGTGTTGAAAAGCGTTAGCTTAATTTTATTAACGGTTCGCGAACCACGATTTAATAACGGTTAGCGCAGATTAACTAAGAAAAAATATAATACTCAATAATAGTGTAGCCTGCGTAGCTACTCTACTGTAACTTATTTTCAAGAACTATCAAAGAAAAAATTAGAAATAAAGCGAATATAACATAGGCTTTTAACATGTTGATATACGGCTCCGTGGCCCCGTATCGGCGTACAATAAGTTCCGATGCTGTCGTGATCGTGACACATGCACGCGTCAGGCTGCATGGCTCAGCTGTTAACATGTCCGCAATCCTGCAACAAAACTGATATTTTTAAACGGGTCTTAGTTAGGCTTTCGGCTTAATCTTGTACGATTACCTCTACTTAAGCCTAAACACCTCAGTCAAGATTTACAGCGATTACCTTTCAATCACACGAATATCTAGAATTAACAAATTCGTATCCTTCTCAAACCGCTAGCGTGACGGATCATTCATTGAACTCGAACCACCCTGCATTCACCGCGACAGTTTTTGAATGTAGGGCTTGAAAGAAAACCACTCGCTGGGCCTGGTGCATTTTTTTTGCTTTGGCCTGAACGCTACAATTGACTGACATCACTGACTTGAGCCATGGCTGCCATGCTGTGTGTATTCAGACACGCACTCTCACTAAAATTAGCACGTGTAGAGGGGAGTCTAAGCTTCAGCTTAGGCAGTAATATCAAAGCTCAAAGATATCATTGGAGAGGAGGAAGACATTTGAAGTTGGGACGATATTTGATGATCTCTTTCAAACCGATTCTAAAGCTTGCGTAGATTTACATGTAAACCAGAATTTTTGGGAGTGAAGTCTAATTAACCGACAACGATTCGTATCATTAACAATGAAAACGGGCATTTTTCTTTGCGCAATATCTGACCTCCCTAGTGCTTATGGCGATTTCGACTAAAGCAGAAAAGTAATTTGAATTAGTTCAACAAATTTGAAAATCCAAACGCACATGCATGCATATTGATTTTGAGCGGCATTCTTTCATTAGAAAATGCGAAAACAATGGAAACATACTCGAAGGAATCATACGTAAGCATAATGTTCAAAATTATCTAAGTGTTTAAATGGAACATTCTAGTTCTGTTTCTCTCAATATTCTCAGCGGTTTGAGACAATATCTCCAGAAATCAAATAACGTTCTGCGATTGTATAATGTGTAACGTATGTCTACAGGCACCACTGCGTCACGAACATTTGGCATAGGCACTAACACCTTTTCATAACTCAACGCCTTCTTGTGTTAATGATGTTCTCCGGAGAATGTTATTTTAGAAAGAACACGCCACATCGGCAGCATTGTACAGTTCTGGCCATATTCGAGAGTAGCAGATATGAGGGTGAGACGCGCTTGTATTTGTGTTGACAACTCTGGTAATCTGGTAGTTACAAGACTCTTAGGCTTACGGTACCATCCCGTCAGTTTAGAGTGCGATCACTCATGCGTCGCAGCTGCTGTACGCCAGTCTGATAGTCGTTCGCAGTGATTTCAACAGCTCGACTTGTATGAAACGCTTTACACGGTTAGGATCTTCGTTTTATCAGTACTTCTTACTATGATCCGGTTCGTTTATGTCAGTCCGGTCTTTTTTGCAGATCTATTACTTCAGTACAAAATACAATCGCACGCGGAAGTCCCATAAGGAGTTGCGAGGTTAGGCAAAAAGAGATCGATATCCACGAGAATTCCTGCGAATATACTGTATCAAATCTCCACATCTCAATTATAGGCTATTATAGTAGGCCTAGCGCAAGTTGCATATGTGTAATGGTAAACAGGCATAGACAAATGCTTAAGAAAAAGATAACTCGATTTAAAAATCACAATAGCCTACTCAACAATGGCAAGTTTACTGCTGGAACTGTTATTATTCGTGGTAACGATTTACCTCGTAACGTGCAACATTGCTTTTTCTCTGCTGTTTTAGCTTCGCATCTATTAGTCCAAGATATCTATACACACAGTTATTTGCATCACATTTCATGGAATGATAGGAACCATTATAGAGTGCAGGCAGTGCTTGCTTCCTCATTCTCAATTGCCATCGAATTCTGCTCTTTGTCTTCTGTCATTTGATAACCACAGTGTCGTAATCGAATGCCTAATTTGCAAAGAGACCAATTACGCACTGGGTCGAAATTCAGTCATGCATGCAATTTGACACGCATTATTTCAATGCAATACAAATAGGCGACCTATTGGGCTTGGCGCCGCATCGCAAGCACCAAAATTGGTCTATACCGTATAGACGTACATTGCTGCGATCTTTCTCGCGCGTTATTACCAACACTTCTACAACAAGGAGCCTCACTCGCCTTCAGCGCCGGTGCCAGCTATTCGTCAACTTCATTCAGTTCATTTCAATGCATCTAGTCTTGGCAATAGGCGCGCTATCAATTGCGTCAGCGGGGGGCACACATCCACGCGGCCCGAAACGAGTTTTATGGAGCTCCATATTATTATTTGAAGTAAGCCATTCACGAGGTTTACAAGGCGTAGCTTATAGCTAGCGGGGCACGCCAAGCGCACCCTCAAACACGCCCAACGTTGGCCTTTCTTCGTGCGCCGACAAAAATAGCGTAGGCTATCAACATCGGAGACAAGACTGTAGCAGTTCAGACCAAGCGTAACGACCCGACGGGCAGAGCTGCTAGGGAGCTCAATGATTTACTGTTAACATAATTCTCGCGAAGTCGTTTCGCGTTGAGTTAATGTCGCGGATGCGGAGATTTAGGGGCTAACATAGGCACCGACTTGACGCCGTCTGCGAGGATCTTCCAAGTTCTGGGACTTGGCGTGGTGCTCAAGCAGAACTACCGTTAGCAACCGAGATATTTCAAGCGTAACGCGTATCGAAATCACAACCGCTGCAATTTCTCAGTGCCAAATTATTGAACTAAGTAGTGCGTAGGAACAAGGTAGGCCCATTCAATTTGCTTTTGATGTTAAGCAATTTATAATTTAAATATAACCTTGTCGTCGTGTTCTGCGACCTGACGTACATGTATTTTCCCATCAAATTGCGAAGGCTAACCTAGCCTAGAAGGTCAGGATCCTTCTTTCATACCTTAATAAGAACCAGCTTTTCACGGCTCACTTTAGACTTCTATTCTTCCTGCCGTGATATTCTTTATCGACCCATTCTCTCGTAAAGCTGAATGTAGTTCCTAGCTGTTATCGAATCATTCCAGCGGTTTTCTTCATATACTCAGTCCTCATTGTTATTGTTTATTTTCCACCAATTCCTTTGTACCTATATTATACATGTATTGTCACAATGGCAAACCTGTTTTTTTCTATGTTATTTTTCACAAAATTAGTCGTGCAAAAAGCCACAGGCAAAATCGCGTTGTTTGGCGTCATCTTCACTATTTGCCTTGTACAGAGCATTTTGGCTTGTTTTTGACAATCTTTGCCTAAGATCTGTACGCCAATTCATAAAATTGTTATTGATGTTTTTTTTGCTGAATATTTTGGTTTTTGCTCAACTGCTCAAATTATAAAATAGTTTAACAGTGGCTCGACAGTATTTCATTGAGGTTTTTAAAAGGCAGTTCTTTGTGGATTAGGCTACATTGCTTGACAGGGATGAATTCTTTTGGGTCTGCCGTTTCAGAATTGAAAACAGATTATGACAAAATCTCAGAATATGATGTCGGCGGTTGTTTACTGGTCGTTAGTTCTCGCAATATTTCTGACAGGTATGTGTATGCATTTTCGTTAAATAAATGCACTGTAGAACATGAGAAATCTCATTGATATTCGTGTCATTTGACTCAGTAATTCTTTTGTAGGATATTCTTTTCTGGCACTTTGCTTTACGCCTTTTTCGTTTTTGCAATTTTTTACCCAAATGTTCATCTAATGTTTCTTCCCGTTATTCCTCAGCCTGTAATATGATATTATTAGAAAAAATTGGATCATTAAAAGTCACACATTCAAAATAATATAATTTAATGAGCAACTCAATACTTAGGCGTACACGATTGCCATTCTCATGAAATTCTAAATAGTAAGCTCTACTATCTGCTGAGCATGTAGTGTGATAAAATTGCAAGTACAGCCTACATGTAACTAATTTATATCAAAGCTTTGTGAAATCCTGCTTTGTTGATTAAAATCAATTTTATGGCTATTTTCTGTTAAGTAATGTTTTTTGATAAAACTGACGTTAAAAAAATTTATAAAGAAGCTTTTTTATATTTCAGTCGCATCTATACAGTCATCCAATGCTCAACCACGTAAGTCATAGTGACTGTTCTTAAAACTACACTGTTAGATAATAATCATGTTCATTAGTGCTTGACGTGATGCGTATTATTAACGACTCTTTCGTAAACTATGCGAACTCTATCTCCTGATAGTCTTTGCTTACATTGTACCTGTACAACCCGTAATTCTGTCACCTGTACATTTATTTGAGTTTCTATTTCATCGTTAGCAAATTAAA